>JAUMHH010167842.1:0-16639 GCA_032359455.1 Chlamys rubida | reverse complement strand
AAAAACGAAAAAGAAACGAAACGAGAAGAACTCCATTCCGTTTCGTTTCCATTTCGTTTCGCTGTTTTTGTTTAATTTCTATTTTTGCTCATTGACAACCTTTTTATTTAAAATAAACAGAAACCCTTAACCGTTTACTTTCGAAAGCGATTCTCCCCCTCCTATATTACGTTATACATATGTATAAAAGTTTTGTCATAATTGTTAACAGGTGATATCACCAAAATGAATTCTGTAGTAGGTGATATCACGATAATAAATAGTTTATATCATTCCAATGACAAATCAGGTGTGTATTGTGTATCGCGCACCATAGAATATGTTCGTTGCCAACTGCGTTCATACAACCGTATACGCCGTCAAAATGAAGGCCAATCCTTATATTTACATTAAAAAAATATGAAATGCTACATTACACCGAAAACAATTCGAAATCAAAACATTGCAATCTCATTAAGGTAAGGCATCAAATTTGTCTGAATTGCTACACGAGTTTTTAAGATGGTTTAAGTGGGGAGGGTATTGTCTACCATGAAAATATGTAGCAACCAGTAAACAGTCACATTTGCAAAACCCTCAATACCGTAATCACCTCAACAACTGTTCCATACATAAGAGCACCTGTATTCCATAGATAATTCATGAGTACAAGGAATATAAAGTGTCATCAAATTCTGTCCAGTCCTTCGGGATTATATTACAAACTTACAAACAAAATGGAATTCTATATGATAACATCTCTATAATATAATTAAACTTCCTCACTGATTTTTTGTTTCAATGTTTCATTTCAGCTTAACAACACGGCACTTGTAGTTCTTGGGCGCCCGCGCCAATCCCAAGGTCGCGTCAAATGATGGAAGTTTGTCGGGGCTTTCCGGGAGTAATTCGAACCTCTGCAGCAATGAGGTTAGAAACAAAAATAGTTCTAACCTCGCCAGAGATTCTCCAAGACAGATTCGTCGCCCTGTTATAGATATAATCAGATAAAGTCATTAAACCGTTTATGCATACAATAGTTTATGGGACATCTTTACTTTATTTAGAGATTTGCGGCTAAACTGTCAGAGCATAATCACTAGAAAAATGAACGTAAGATACAAACACGTATAATTGCACCTATTGAATTTGGCAATGGATACATAATGTCAACAAGGAATTACACTGCACCAAACAGCTGTTCTGTACTTCTATTACTTATAAGTTTTGCTTATTATCGGGGCAAAAACGTTTAAATCAAAACTGGTCTAATCATCGATTAACAAAATGTAATTACAATAAATAAATAAATATCTATAATTATTTTTATCAAATATCTATATCAATGTTTACAAATAAAAAGCAAGCAAACTAACAAAACATATAAGTACCTAGAGAGAAAGCCATTACAGTCCTTTCCTTGCCGTTCATTTGTCCGTCCTTTCCTAGAAATCTCTCGGGTTGAAACTGATCCGGATTCTCAAACAGATCTGGATCAGTCATAACGGAGTCAAGATTCGGAATTATCGAGGATCCCTTTGGAATAATCATGCCCCGGAACTGGATATCCTTTAAGGCCCCGTGAGCCACAGACAGTGGAGCGATGTTGCCCATCCGGAAAACCTCTGTTATAAATGCTTCGTAGTAAGGCATGGAGGATTTGTCGCCGAGTGACGGAAGCCTGGACGTCCCGACCACAGTCTCTATCTCCTGTCGGAGCGTATCCTGAATAGGTTTGTTGTGAATGAGGTAAATTATCGCCCAGCGAATCATGGTAGCTGTTGTGTCAGTCCCGGCGGCAAACAAATTCATGACGGAAATTGATAAGTTCATATCTATATCCGGACGAGAAAAAAAAATTCAGGCATAAGGAAAACTGTAAAACATGTATTTCAAAACTCATTTTAACAAATGAAAGAAATCAAATAGTTTCTATCCCCCCAAAAATTGAAATTAACTTAAGTTGATTGATGATATTTGGATTATGTAGGTCAAATGTAACCCCTTTTAAACGTTAAAAAAATATCTCCTTCATTCTTAGTATATTTATTCCGGTTCTTTTTATTTAAAAACTCGTTGAATCAAATTAAGAATGAAAGAACAAAATTGATATCTGTTTTATCAAGCAGCGTTTAAAATAAACATTGTTAAAAAGTAATAATCTAATTATATATCTTTACTACATGTACCTACCTTCAAATATCGGATCATCTTCGCCATGTTTGATTTGTTGTCTCAGAAACGCATCAATGAAATCTCGCTGATTCTCTTCTTCAAACGTTTTCCGATGCTCAGCGATTTGTTCAAAAACAAAAGATTTGATATCGGTGAGATTTTGAGTTAACTTCTTTATATTAAACATATCCCCGGGAAGGAATCTTAGTCCTGGAAAAGATCGTATGGCCCCTCCAACCGAATTTAACCTAAAGTTCTCAGCGAAAAGTGACGTAAGTCGCTTGAATTTTGCGTCAGTGTATTCAAATCGGTTTCCGAACGTAATACTGCATATGATATTTGATATGGCCATGGTGGTCACTTCGTTCACGTCGTAAGGTTGTCCGTTTTGTTGTTCAATGATATCCAAATAAGCTTCTATTTCGTCTTGGATTCTTGATTCCAAAGATTTCTTTCCAAATCCAAAATTCCGAAGTGTGGACAGAGAAAATGTCCGGGTTTGTTTCCAGTGTTCACCGGATGAGGTACCAATACCTAAAAAAACATTAGATAAGATTATAACGTAAGTTTGTGTGCCATCGTTTATTTTATAAGTGATGAAATTACGTTATATTTGATAATCTTATCTTTCTATATATCGTTGAAATTTGCGACCTTCACCACATTTGACGAAGGGCTACTTTACGATCTTTTCACCAAGTTCAGTGAACAATTTGACAAAACCAATTTCCAAACTTACAATAAATTCATTGATGTACAGAAACAAATAAAAAGTCATTTTCTAACTGCCGATATTGTTGATTTAGCAGTGAAAATACGGACTGATATTTATCGCAGTTGTGCAAAACCATTTTGATTGCGCGAGTGTCCTGCTGGGCAATGTATCCTACGATATCCTCCATCTGATTGGATGAAGTACACTATATAATTATATATATATATTATAAAAGCAGAAAAATTATCCTTACGGTCGAAGAAATATTATAAAAAGAAAAATTCTCAACAACGATTCTTTAGTATTTTCATCTCTCCTAGGAGATTCTGCAGACTGTTTATTTGAAGTATATGTTGTGACGTCATAAACCATTACGTCACATAATAGTTCGCTATAGCGACGTCCGCTATATACGTACCCGCCATAGCGATATCACAGCAATATAAATACATTAATTATAGTCTTAAGGCAAAGAGTACTATACTATATATAGCTCTTCTTCACCTCTATCCTCTCCTCTCCTTTCTCTACATACGTTGTCCCTTCGATTTTCCTTTCCTATCTGTTCTCGTCTACTGAAAGGCCGAAAGGCCGTAATAGCAAACGTAAAACCTTCAAAATCAAAAAATCAAATATATATAGCTACTCGACAGAAGACCACATCGAGGTGCCCCGATTAGGTAGCGGGGGAAATTACAGACAACAACAACTAGCGGTTTTCATTCTTGAAATCGGGTCTGTTTAGAGATGTTCACGACAGCACTCTCGTGCCAAATTAACATTAAATATCAGCGCAACTACACACTAAACCTGTTTATGTTAGCACACATGTTTTTCTAATTCCTCATCAATATTAAAAGCCTTTAATAACATCCCTGAACTTCTCAACGCCAAAGCAGAGACGTTACGTCTCTGGCCAAAGTACTAACGACAATAATACCGGTCCGTTTTTCGGCAACATGCTGTCGGCTTTATTTAGGTCAATTTTTTTATCTGGATTCTCTTTCCAGTTTCTATCCTAAAGGAAAGGAACAATACACGTAAACCCATCTGTTGGACCAACACAAGAACTACTATATGTCATTTCAACAACAATATCTTTCGTAACAAGTGAGCTTAAATCATGGTAATAACCAAAAACACAGTCGTGTAAGTTGAGAACTTCAACAAGTCTCGAGTCCGTCGATCGTTTGTTCTGAGTGACATGACAATTCTTCTCAAACACTCTTAGTTGTTTGTTTACTGTCATAGGCCTAATTCACCTGATCTGTTGAACGATGTTGTTTTAAACTACCTGTACGTGCGCTTGGGGTGGTGGTCTGTTTACAGTTGTCTGAATAAAGAGTCGTTTGGTTATATAGTCGGTTGTGTAATTCTGTACAAAATATGGTCAAACTTTATTAAACAACCACTTTTATTAAAAGACCGGTTTTCTAATTTCCCTTGGGTGGTCGCTTAATACAGATTCCACTGTATTTAACATCTTTCTATACATATAAATGTATATACCCGTTTGATACTTTCTAATTACCCAATCATACACGGCACGCATAAATGTATGTATGTTTTTTTTAAAGTCTTTACGATGGCAAATCTCTAGACCAAAACAGAGATAACTAACAGGTACCTAACACCTTCGACTCTACTCCATACTTTCATCAGGGGGTGATATATATAAATAAAGCATACATATAATATACATACAATGCATGTCTTATTAATAAATGTTTGTATTAGATTGGAAATCTATAAGATAATTTACGGAGACAAGAAACAAGTATAATTTTATTCAACATTACTACCAGTACATTGCAATACATATTTGAAGACATGTGTTAGCATAGGTGAGTGCTGGATAATTATTCATTTTGTCAATTTTTAGAAATGTAAATAGCATATACATATATTGCATATGTGTATTTTAGACATTTGTAACGAACCATTTTTAAAATTTACCTTTCAAGTGAAAAATATTTTTTGCGAAATAACTGCTTGGCCTGTCAGAGAATTCATCCGCACGCTTGACGAACGCTTCCTTTAACGCCTCGGCTCCATTGATGACTACGGTAAGCCTGGGCCCAATCTGTATACTAAACACGTCGCCATATTGTGCTCGGAGTTTCTGAAATGTGTCGAGCACATTTCCTTTTCGCAGTAGAGGTATGCTTCCTATGATAGGATATCCGGATGGACCGGGCGGGACATTGGCCGGCCATTGTAGTGTCCGACTGACCAGCAGTATCAACAATATAACAACTATGGCCACCGTCACACTACTAAAGCTGAGAAGCGAGCTGAGATCCATGTTGGTTAGCCGCAGACGATGTTTACATCTCTCTCCAACTGAGTGATGTGCAATGAAGTGTGGCTAAAACCTGTCCTGTATCTATCAACCCTATCGAGATAAAGAAAAACGATACCACATGTATGACATCTTACATATCGTGCTATTAAATGAGCTTCAATACGTGTGTCATTTATCCTGCGTATATTGGTTTTGGTACAGCTAAGGTCAGTTAAGGGCGTGCCTCCATGTGTGTTGTGTAAGCGTGTATGTTTGTATGTGTGCTATAGACAAGGTATCCTGCGTAGATGCTTGGATCTGAATGTCTTATTGTGGATAAAGGTTAACGTATCCTTGTTAATATAATTAAAAGAAAAGAAAGTTTCAGGTATTTTATAAATCGTTTATTAAGCTCTACAATACGATGTAAACAACACCGCTTCCCCTCAAGTACAAAAATAAGAAGGTCAATAAATAGAACGACATAATATATTAATACGTTGTCATCCTATACGTTGATATATAGGTAAAATGTGTACTTAATATTGACTTTTAGTGCGATGTACAGGTCCCTAGATAGGACGCAAGTTGGGATTTTTTGGTGCTAGCAGTTTGTTTTAACGATAAATTTGTAGGACAATTATGATGAGCTTCAAATGATGCAGAAATACGTAGAAACTCATATTTTCTTTGTAAATAATTATGTTCTTGCAAAAGTAACTTTCTTGCTAGTTCGATATGATCAGGTCGGAATGACTATTAAAATAAGAGTGATATATAATAGTAAACATAGTATACGCTAGTAGTAAAATTTGAATTACAAATGCAACGATACAAAAAATGCCAAAAATAATCATCTTTTTAACAAAATTAAGTCTTACTATAAAAACTAATAATATTGGGTCATGTAATACATCGTTTGATTCACTAGTTAATTTTTTTTTTAAATATTGACCTTCCACTACAAAAATAAAAGTGTTTTTGAGTAACTAAAATAACGAGCAATATAGATATGTGACTAGCTACACTAAGAAGTGCTACAGTAATGAATGATTCAATCAAATTGAAATGTATTATCTTAATCAATTAAAGTAACCAATCAATTAATATAACATCTGGACAACTGTGAGGTCACTGTAAATAACTTATTAATTTTCGAGTATAATAAATTTCTCGATTGTGTTTTCAACGGTAAACATTCTCGGAAGAAAAAGCTAAAATATATTAAGTTACACGAATTTACAATTTTCAAAGTAATAGATGATAAATAGAACAGCAACACAGACAAAATCGAATAGAAGTAATAAGATTCCTTGTTGAGGGAAGAGAGACACACCAGAAAAACAAATCGAAGAAGAAAATAACATAAGAATGAAGATAAAATTAATAATTAATCTAATTTTAGTAAGATTTTTTAAGTACGATACAATGTTCTGTGTATAAAAAAACAACTGGTCCAGGACAGATTTCGAACCATGGACTTCCGATTAATATGCTTTAAACATCTTAGCTATCTTGTCAACGTTTGTACATGTACTTTGGCCTTGTCGAGCGATAGTGAATAATTAATCTAATTTTAGTAAGATTTTTTAAGTAAGCTCGTCTGTAAAATAAGGGATCATAAAGTATGTCGATTCAAACATATATACACAGAAACGTACATCATCCCTTCCACGTAAATATGCCACAGTCAACAGGTTAATAAATAGAACGACAGATAGTTTTGACTACGTCAACATCTATGTTGATCTAGGTTCACAGTGCAGGTTCCTATACATGACGTGATTTGGGAGCTAGATTTAATTATTTTATCCGATATAAAGCATTCCTCGACTGAGGGAATTCAATTCAGTAAAAATTGAAGGGAGGGAATGATCTACTAAAATAGACTGTGACACATTTGAACTCTAACGGCTAGACTTGTTTTTAGCACAAACAGGAATTGAAAACTTATGTTGCGACTTTCGAAAACGTCTGTTTCCTTTGTCTGGCAAAGAGTCAAACGGCCGGTATCTCGACTCTAACCCGCTAGAAACCACAGGATTTTCAGCGGTTTAGTTGCTGATATAGAAAGTAACCAAAGGAAGTCGTACAGTAGTATTCAAAAGACTTGTTTCAATGACATAGTTTGTCTTTCTACATTGTACCTTGATTAGACTACTGAAAACTGCTTTTGAAAAGGACTTAAATGTGATAATCGTTGATTCGTGCAAAATAATCAGTACGCTTTCTATCTTAAAAGTAGAGAAATATTGCCGAATCTCATAGGAATATCACCTTTGAATAAAACATAACATATGCGACTAAAAACAATACGAGCATCACCTTAATATTTAGGGAGAAATGAACTAATAGATAAGCATGTTATGGTACCGGATTATTAAACTGTAGACTACCATCGCCGTTGTATCTGTCTAAACAGTTATGCAAACCCGGTTGACTACATGCCATAAATGAATCTGTCGAGTACTCTGCCCACCCAGTTCTTTTCCCCGTTGCCATCCAATGTTCCGAGTGTGCATACACTCGGAAACCGTATCTGTTCCGAACGTACAAACCTGGATTCCTTGGAGTGTTGACCCAATCACCGTTCAGTAGTACTTTTGTAGGAGTGTCTCCATTTTTCAGTAACGATTTTGAATCCATATCATGTTGTCCGTACAATTCAACGTGCCAGTGCTTGCTGGAAATGACTATTTTACCACCAGTTGCAACACCGTCTTCTGTCCATTCAGGTTTCTTTGCAATATTCAAAACGTACCCTTTCATTTTGAATAGACCTGTTAAAAATGTTAATGCTGAAAAATTCGAGGAAAGGAAAGTAATATCAGCGTCGCGTTCCCATGGCAATATCTTATCAAGTTTAACTGCTCCTAAGAGCGTGCCTTCCTGCAGTTCACAGAGTGCACCAACTTTGCGACAAGATTCCATGATGAATTTGACCAAACTTGCAAGCTCATCCAAGCAACAAGGTGAAACGGAAAACCCTTTCCAAAATAAACATTTATAATCAATTGGACAATCTATATTTATTTCCTGTCCCGTCGATAAAATAATTCGTCGCATGTTCCATTTTCTGCCGAACATTTTCCAGTCGTCTTTCTGAAGGTTGGTTAATTGTTTCGCCACATAAAACATGGTGTCAGGGCAGACAAAAGAAGTAGTTTGATGTTCCTGTTGAAGTCTCAGAAAGAAATCCTCCATGAACCCAGATGCAATGATGTGTTCATCGAACCGCATATTCTTGAAAAGTTCAGTCTGGATGAGAAATGGGCCTTCTATAAAATCACACTGAATGCACTCGTGTAAAGACATTGTGTAGCCGTCTTGTACCACGAGGGTATAATTCTGGTACACCATTTGATGACATCCCCTTCTCCAATGGCCATTTTCGTCGCGGGTGGCGCCACCTACCACAGATGCGTTTAAGCCCTCTATTTCTCTTACCATTCTTTCTAAGTACGAGTCACGATCCAGTCTCAACAAGTCACGTGCAATGAGCGTATACTTTGTACTGACCAATGAGGCAAACTTGTTCAGCATTGCTCCAGGAGAAACTTCGTGGCCGAAACGTACAATGTTGATATGCCCAAGCTGCTTGAAATCCGATGGATTTTTAGAGGAAGCTATAGCAACTATTACAGATATATTTCTGTTGTGTACTTGAATAGATCTTACTAACTTATCCACGGAGAGTGTGGTGTGATGTGATTCCTGACATATTATGATGATGCTGACCAAATCTTCCACAGGAACTCGGTTTTTACAATTCTCAAATTCAAACCCGGTGTGGAACAAAGGGTATCCGAAAGAAGTTCCGTGGTATACTTCGGGACAAGTACTGTTCGATTTCCTATTTCTTGATGGAACGTCGATATGGAACTCCTTTAAAACATTTTTGAATAAATCTAGTGCTTTAAGCATTGCCCCTTTTGCCTTACTTGAACGAATGTGCATGTTAGCTTCCAGCAGTGACCGTGCAGAAAGCTGTAACAACTTCCTAATACGCATTTTCCGTGTTGCGATGACGCTCTCATCCTTAAGTGTACCCCTAGGGTTTGGATACTTGGTTTGTTGATGTGACGTTACTGTGTGTTTGTAATCGTTCCTTCTGCTTTCGATATCGATCAGTTTATAAAGGATGATGATCACTAAAGCACACCCTATAATTAGTCGTAGCACGCCCCATCGTATATGAATCCGCTTCATGCTATGATGTACACAATTCACCTGTAAAAGAAAACACTTTTTTTTTTAAAAAAGAAAAGCATATATTTTTATTTAGAATACTCACTAGTCTAAGGTCTTGAGTGCATAAGGGAATTAGAAAACATGCAAAGCCCTAAAAGCCCTCTTATGATGTTTAGCGAAGGAAATTTGACAAAATAAGTCATCAGGGCTAAAAACTAAGATATAAACAATTTGATCGTTCAATGATGACTGTTTTATTTCACTAGAAGCGAATTTTCTCTTGCATATATCTCGATTAACATACGATATGCATCATCACATATGTCGAAAGGTAGTTGAATAAAACATAACCCATTGGGATATCGATGATCTTAACATGCATGTGACTAGAACACGTCGATTGACCTGATTTATGAACAGTGGTATATTGTGGCATAGACAGTATTAGACATTCTATTTGCTAGCCTGCTATATGGTGTACTCAGTCATTAGGAAAGTAAGCAAAATATACATTATGAAGAAATCCCTATTAATTTCTGGATATTCTTGATACAGCTTTCCATAGTATATCGCCTGTTTGATAAAACATATAATATCCGATAGATATATGTATATAACTTAATATGAATCATTACAACCGATCAAGTATATGAAACGATGACATACCTGGTCAAGGTTCAATAAATATACACTGGATCCTGATCCGGGAGTCGACGTCATCAACATGTGATGAGAAATACTGCGTGAGGCTGAGATGGCAAAGACGTGATAAGTTTAAAAATAGAAAACTTACCTTAACTATCAGGAACGGTACCACGACATGTTACCAGGTACATAACAATATAATTCATGATGTACTGCAGCACAAAATCACATGTACATCTGTCTGGTGGTGACATCATTTATGCAAATTTATTCTTCTCATCTACATGTACGTTCATAGAAAACTTAATTAGGTATGCATGTTTCTTATTAAGTATGCCTAAGGGTATGAGACAGAGTTGTAAATAGCTTGATAGGGTAAACTTCACGTGAATTTCAAACAAAAAAATCACAAATTTTAAGTTTGACTTTTTATTCAACAGAGAGTGTCATTGTTGAATTTGGTTTTTGATGGTGACGGATTTGAGGTCCAGGTCATGGATACTCGGATTTCGGTTTGGATAATATGAAAATCATGTATACAGTTCTTCTTAAGCTGACTAATCTTTGTACAACTTTAACCAGAATCCATAGTGTTTTCAAATTATTTTTTTTTTAAATTAAATTTACGGAATATGAATAAATTTGTGTATATTATTTAAAGTTTGGCTTATTTTGAATTTGTTTTAAAACTTTCTTACAAATAAATATATTCAATTCTTACGTTAACTCATTAAGATGATGTTGTCCGGATATCCATCTGATAACAGCTGTGATATCTTCAGCATTATTAGCTTAATAAACCGAATATTTCCATGACATTTGTTTTAAATATCTAACAAGAATTACATGGTTTTTTTTTGGTTTGTTCTAGATTGCCATCTTCTAATTAATTTAATTTAATTTGTATAAGAATGTTTTATTATTAATATTAACTCTATTTTTTAAATTCTTGTATGGAAACATTTGTCTTGACTTGTTGTTAAGATGGTCTAGCATTGCTATGCTTGAATATCTTGATAACGCGATGGAGAAAAATTATTACCGTGATAGTATTTGCCATGGGTCATTTTGAATACCATTACACAAATGTTATAAGATTTAGATGTTTGAAACTGTGGCACTCCCAGCGGTGCATAGATTATATCCAGGACCGAACAATATTTCCCCACAAGCATTATATCCACCCAAAATGCGCCATATCTGCCTAGGCGGATAAGGTTGTTTAGTAAATTTTGTTTTAAAGTAGAATAATAGTAATATAAAAGCCGAAAAATAAATTAACTCTGTGCTTCCACGTCTAATTGCTTATCGTTTTTATGTTGTGCTAAAATATCTACAATGTGTTGTATATGATTAAAAGGTTACAATATGACAATTTGTTTTATAACCTAACCACCCAATATCAACCCGACCCTCAACAAATATCAACACTGTTTCAATAGGTTCAGGAAATCAATAATAATTAACAGAGTTCAAATATTTTAAGTAATTTTTAATGAGTACTCTTCAATTTAAATATTTGCCCATATTTCTATATCAGCCTCTGGTTATAACTAGTATGGTGTATAGCACAGATACACAAAACAAAAACTAGTTTGTGCTGGTTTCATACAGTCAGCAAACTCGAGGACATTAATGTATGAAAAGTAAAACAAATCAGTTGTAATCTTATAAAATCGTCTAGTTTCTATGATGATTCTCTGAATGATATATCCATCCAGAAAAAGTCTGAGTATTAATGTTTTAGATTATTGAATATTTTACTGTATGTTTCACATTCAAATAGAGAAAAGTATTATGTGTACTTTTAAACTGACCATCATGTTTTAAATGGAATAGCAGTTTATTTTATGAATGATGTCCACAAATGTATCAAATAATGTATAACACCAATACTCAATTTAAAATTGTATTTTAGTTTCTTTTAAAGGACCCCAATGGAAATAAGCTTTTAGCTTTTTGGGTTATCCTAGGTAAAAGGCTGCAATTTCGGTAAAAGTTCTAACCTTTTGATCTCATATATTAACTAGTGCTCAATGTTGTTATTTTAATGTACAAGTACTGTCGCAAAATTTAATGTTGTACTGTACTCTACTCTGTAATATTTATGTATTATAATATGCCTATTTTACCTGAATAAATATTATTATTATTATTATTACATCATCAGTATATCTCGTATAATCATTGGGGTGGCATTTTTACCGAAAGTCAATCTGAATCCCTAAAAAATGTAAAATTACTTGGAACACCTTAGTTATAATCCAAACATAGGTGTAACAAATTGTCAGGTCCCTATGTTACATATAGCAGAACATTTCAAACGAAGAAAAAGTGTTTGGAAGTACAAAAAAAATCAGGCTGTAAGGGACTGAACGTAGATCTTCAGCAGATGGCTGACAGAGACAGCGTCAAAGTCGAAGTTCTAGCCCCCGATTCATTACGCAGGAACTGGCCTCCAACGAAATTATGAGAGTTTAAGAAATTTGAGGAAATTGTCTGTTATTCGTATGTTGTTGAAAACTAGTCAGAAAAACCAATGAAAATAAATCACTGGGACCAGACATGATATATATGTACTCAAAAGTTCTAAAGAACTAAGAAATAATATTAGTAAACATTTGGTCGATATATTTAACAGAACTTTAGCAGAAGGAAAACTTCCACAAGCGCGGAAGAGAGAGAGAGAGATGGGTTGAGATAAAGAGTCTTGAGGAAGGAGGTTGAGTTAGGGTGATCGAGTTGAGAGGACTAGAGATATGGAGGAGAGTTAGAAAGTTAGAGTTAAAGTGAAAATTTGGAAGTTTGAACGAGTAGTTTTATCTGTAGTTTGTAGATCTACAGATCCTTCGGGCAAGGTGAGCTAAAATAAAATAAAATATTAAAATAAAATGTTGTTCAGGAAAAACACGTATATTTGTATTTGGCCTAACACAATAGCCAGTATATATAACACAATAGCCCGTATATATAACACAATAGCCAGTATATATAACACAATAGCCAGTATATATAACACAATAGCCAGTATATATAACACAATAGCCAGTATATATAACACTGTAATAGGTTGGTTTGACATTATTGTCAGTACCTTAACCCATTCCATAGATAATATTCAATAAAATGAATGTAATAATGACATTTATTACAATGGCGAACTAATCTACTCTTTTGTGAAGACAGGGACCTGAACCTTGACACTCCTTCAAATACGATTAATAGTTTTATTAAATAATTCTTTTTATGATCAATTCAATGCCACTTATATGCTTTTCATTTTTGAATTATAATGTGATTTCGTGAAATGGGCACGGTACTTTTACCCTCTAAGGACAATTCAATGTAAATGAATACGTCCGTTTCTTGCAATGTCAAGAGAGTTATTGAAAACATTGTATACACAGCAGGTTCTATCCTCAGCTATTTACATATTACAATGTAACCCCAGGGGATAAAATTATCTAAAACTCGTAGATTCTCAAGAATGATTTTTTAATTAAAAAAAAATTATAACCCGGATATTCATACTTAAATAACCGTTATCACAGGTCATATATTTAAAATACGACAGTTAAACAGCATAAAAAGATTCTGTATCGGTAAATCCCCTTTAATTGGATTAAATACTCAGTATTTCACTGTTTATCTAGAAACATAACATTTCCCCCCTTTAACGAGGCTTGGAGCTGTTTAAAGGAAGTATTTCACGCCCATATACGTTGTCAATGCGTATTTACGTTTTCACCTTATTTGTCTCGGCTGTGGTAGTATCACTATTACTCGTTGACGTACTGTTCTTAACAACTCCGGATACATACTCAACTCAATGCTATTTCACCGATAAAGTGCAAATTTTGAAAGCGTACGGGCTCAACTTATTGAAACTTCGTTGACGAGGCAAAGGCGTTAAAAATGATGACCTCATATCTATGAAAATATCGTATTTTAGTCTCGCCGCGATATCTACTCAAGAAACGTACAGTGAAGTTTCAAACATTCGTTTTCTTGCAAATCATTAGTTTCTAAAACAAGAGCTAAATATTTTTTGTTTTTAGAGATTCACAGTAGCCGGCTTTGTATAAAAGATTGAAGTATTATGAGATGGCGTTAAGCTTCAAGCAGCAGATAATTTGCAGGTGGATTTGCATGGCGTTAAGCGGCCTGGGATTTGTGTGTTACTGTGTGGCTTTTATTATTCCGTACTGGGTGTATATTCGGACAGATGGATACGTTCTCCGGTACGGAGTCTTTACTGTCTGTATCGTTACAGCACGGAGAATGGCATGCGGGACAGTCGCCCCGGAAACAGTGAACGGTAAGGCGTAAATCATGGTAGAGCGAAATCACGTTAACTCCTGCAGCAAAGTCCAAAATAAGATAACCCATGCTTGCTTGGAAACCTGTTTTTTCTCGATTAAATGGTAAAGCAATAATTTCTAACGTATCCGGTTTTTACCAACACGTTTCCTGTATTTACAACAATGTACCAATGTGTCGGGTCTTTACGAGGTTTCACGGTGTGTGATATTCGTTGATCATTGTTGTACGTGATTATATACGTTCTTGATAATATCCGTACATGACAATACACGTACTGATAATACATGAACTGACCATTTAGTTTCTTTCATTTTTGAACGTTTGTTTTGTTTATTCTATCCTTATTTTGGTACATAGTGAGAGCATACATCCTTAATTTCGGTTAATATAAATCTAGTATAATTTACGCGTGATTTAGTTTTTTAAAGTCTGCCTTTTCAATGATCAACCATGGAACCTTTATTCAGGATGCTGAGTCTTCAGTAGTTCTTTGTCAAGCGTTACTCGCAATTTCTATAATTCATTTGATAGACAACTAAACTTTAAGGGCGTATTTACATAAAAGTTCTTCTCTTAAAGAAGAAGCAGTTTTTAACTGTTTTCTTTAATTATTAAATGTTTGGGATGAGCTCTTCTGTTAATGAAAAAGAACATTGTTACAAGGCCCGATGAAATGTAATAGACAATTACTTGGCGTGTCTGACTGAGGCCGACAGGGAATGCTTACATAGTCAACTACTTACATACACTTGTTAGACTATGCAACAGTAAACACGCACCTGTGGGTGTTGTTTACCGTGGTTAAGGAAATAGTTCTCTGTGACCGTATCAATAGTAAATAAATACATGTCAATGTATACCTGGTATCTATGTCACACGGAATTGTGTTGACTGAATTCGGGTTTTTTTAAGTTCTCTGGTTGATGTTCTGGAAAGAAACAATTTAGATCCGGAATGATTTGGATTTTAATGTGGTAACAACCAACCCGTAGTAGCGACATACCCAAGTGAGTTTACGGAGTTGGACAGTAAACACGGTACAGTGTTACTATACTTCACTTAGATAAACCGTACATATTTCGTGGCAAATTAAGACAAATTCAAACGTCTAGCTAAGCTGACGCTCGGTAAATACTAATATCGATAGACTCTAAATGCCACATTCTAAATAAGCAGGGCTAGCAAACATACCTTAGACTTGAATGAATGTCTTTGTTTTAGTGAAATATATATGTGTGTGCTAATTTAACTCTCTATGACGTCGAAGCAGATTAATTAGTGCGAAATTAAAAAAAATGATCGTGTAACACGCTCAGTGAATATTAATATTGATAGCTTAATACACGGTAAATGCCAATTCTAAACTGGTAGGATTAGATAGCGTACCTTGGATTTGGATCAATATCTTTGTTTTAATGAAATATATTTTTGTGCAAATTAATCACTCTGTGACGTTAAAATAGATTGATTAGTGCAAAATTAAAAAATTGGTCGTGTAAACAAAGCCATACACAGGTATATCTACCATACAGGTATGTGATCACTTTAAATTCACACTTTGAGTTCTCTTCACATATAATTCTATACAACTTTGCAATTACTCATATCGAGGTATCATTAATATGATTTTTCCTCGATATGGATAATTTGGATGAAACTCCTCCCTGCACGAAATACCTGTAGCCGCCTCATCACATTGCGTGTTAAACGTGTGCTTAGCAGACGAGACGTTTTTGAGTATTTGTGAAATTTTATCACATAACCCTGTCGCGTAGTAAATACAATAATAGCAAATATCAGTCGGGTTTTATGCATGGCCAGTCTGCAGTATTCCAACTCATAGAAACATGTAAAGCACTTGTGTTGTATTTTGTGACATATCCAAATCTTTTGATAGGGTTTGGCATTTCATGTGAACTGTTAGAAAATCATTTGTCTCAGATATCAAAAGATCGTTTTAAACAGTTCATATTATTCTGTAGGTCTTATTGAGGCAGGGGTTCCACAAGGCTGTAATCTTGGGCCACTGTTATTTCTTATATTTGTTAATGACATAGCAGAATGTTTTAATCAACATCTCGTCTTTTTGCAGACGATACGTCATTACTTCAGTTATTATCATCTTGTCTAGAAATCCAACAAACTTTAAATAGACCTATATATCATAAATAATTGGTCCAAAACCTGGTTGGCTAGTTTTAAACCTGAAGAAAACAGATGTATTGTTTATTTCCATTGATATAGACGAAGACTTAGAACTTGATGGGGAAGTCTTAAACTTTATGGATTATCCTAAACACTTAGGGGTAAGGTTTAATTCAAATGTA
>JAUMHH010167831.1:0-16640 GCA_032359455.1 Chlamys rubida | reverse complement strand
TTACAACTATATCACATGTCATAATAGTATTACAACTATATCACATGTCATAATAGTATTACAACTATATCACATGTAATAGTATTAAATCTTAAGCACATGTAATAGTATTACAACTATATCACATGTGATAGTATTACAACTATATCACATGTGATAGTATTACAACTATATCACATGTGATAGTATTACAACTTTAGCACATGTAATAGTATTACAACTATATCACATGTAATAGTATTACAACTATATCACATGTAATATTATTACAACTTTATCACATGTGATAGTATTACAACTTTAATACATGTGATAGTATTAAAACTTTATCACATGTAATAGTATTACAACTTTATCACATGTGATAGTATTACAACTTTATCACATGTGATAGTATTAAAACTTTATCACATGTAATAGTATTACAACTATATCACATGTAATAGTATTACAACTTTATCACATGTGATAGTATTAAAACTTTATCACATGTAATAGTATTACAACTTTATCACATGTGATAGTATTAAAACTTTATCACATGTAATATTATATACAACTATACATGCACCTTAGGTAGTAATATCATCATATTCCCAGTAATTAAGTATTACAAACATATCTTACATAACATTATCTTCAATAATCCCTGAACATTATTTCCAACTCCCATGTCACCATACTGCAACCATTAGCATGATGATGTTTGAACTCAAACAGGTCTGTAACAATTGTAGGAATGTATCTGTTAATCATTAAGGACAGCTTGAGTAATGATTTGATGTGTTAAGTAAGTTAAAGTATTAATGATATCTTCATTGTTTACCCTACCTGACAGCCACCGTCTTCTTGGTGACTTCCTTCCTGTGTTTCGTCCAGCAGACGACACTCAGTAACTACGCTGTCCTCAGTAACTACGTAGTCCTCATTAACCATGCTGTCACCCCGATATAGGCCTCTAAGACCTAAATCCTCCTCCCCCTTTGTCTCCGTAATATCCTCTCCACTTTCTTCCACAATTACATCGCACAGATTTGGATTGATGATAATATCCTCAGATTGTGTAACACTACTTTTTTCTTCCAGACCTGATGACTGAACACTTCCTGTGTTCTCTTCAAGAACTGATGACTCATCATTTTCTGCTTTCTCCGATGAAATTTTAGCTCTTCGTAAAGTTTCCTCAACAATAGGTGTAATCTTACTTTGTTCATCACTTTTTAATTTGATAGGCGTTGCAGCATTTCCTACGGTTTTCTGTCGTGCCTGGTCAAATCCATTTTGAATGACCTTTGACCATGAGGGACGCGTGTAAGCGCCCTCTGTTGGAACTTGCCATCGTTCCATTTCTGTATTGTCCCCTTGGTAGTCAATAACCTTGTGGTTCCTCCGTGGCTCCTCTCCATTGCTCATAAAATTGAAATTCGTTAACTTGTCGAGAAGGCCGCCCATGGTTTTAAACAAAGCCTCTAACCCAACACAGGATTTTTAATGTCTGTCGATTCTAAATCAATCATTTACAGACCAATATAGCTATGAAGATGTTCGCATCAATATCATGTCTCCGACAGCCCATTCATCGAAAACCTGTCTATTTGAAATGAATTTAAATTCTATTGGGTTATTTTAACTCCAATTTTATTGACATCCCGACATAATTGTTTGTAGAGTCAGTGTTTTCCGAATGGCCATCAATTACCTCATTTTACGTTGCAGATTACCGGCTCCTATTATCAACATACCATCAAGAGTAGTCAATCGGCAACCAAGCGACAATTCCCCACCTACCAAACGCAATGATCTGGCTATGAATATTGTGTTTTGGTCAACAGTACATCGTATTTGTAATAGATCAGAACTTTGTGATAAAACGCGTCCTCAGAAATATGAATCAAACACTTGTTGACCGATTTCACAGTATCCTGTGTTATTTGCTGAAGGACAAAAGGCTTTTATAGTGTCAAAACTGGCCTTTTAGAAAATGTCACAATTCAAAATGGTTCAGCATCGTTCTGTCATTGAAAGTCTGTTTACATATATCGAACACTGAAAATTGTACATGATGTTGTCAATGACAGTTTTAGAAGTTCACCGACACAGATTTCACACGAAAACATGATAATCATGTCCAGTACACAGTTTTTGTTTATAAATTATATTCTCTTATGTCACAAACACAAACACAAACTTAATGACCTGCACTGTAACAGACCCACACCGAGGCAAATCTCTTTATTACGAACCATAGGATCGGGCTTATATCCATGTAACATGTGGTAAAAAATTTGTTACAAAATTACGCTGTCTCGCTGGTGGCTATACCGATGTCACCACTATCAACACTTCCGAGATATCCACGAAATGGTTACCGTGTGACGATGCAGTTTCCTCAGTCACAATTTTACTTGATTCTTATTTCACAACATATTGATATTAATTTGTCACATATGAATCCATGAAATTCCCATGAAAATTTGAATTCACAATGTTTGGATCTGAATGTATCCGCAAGTTGAAAATTTCTTAATTTTCCTCTTTGATTCGTTTAAACTTCCTGAAACCATTTCTCCAAAAGATGATATCAAAGAATATCTTGAATTCCAAGATGTTGAATCAAATATTAGATAATGTGGTATCCTTTTCTCTCAAATAATTTCCTATTCAATACTCTCCAATAAAATTTCTTTTGATGTAGATGGGCTAATTTCCAGTTGAGTGCTTTTAGAAAGTATCTATTCCCTATTTACTCATGACCATACCTGTCGAGTCACATGACCAACCTTTATTTATTTCCACATGGTCTTTGTATATATCATTTCTAATGAAAAGATAGCACCTTCAAACACCCTCGGTCACATTGTTGTCATATAACCTTGCCTTTCACCACATGACCTTGTTCTTGGATTGCTAACGTAAGCCACTTTCTAAATGATGAAATGTATCACTGTTTAAATGAAATTTATGTACATTGCCAGCGGAAGCTCAAGGCTATAGTGACTGAAATCCTTCCATTCAAATCACTCACTGAAATGGCACTACCTTGATTTTCCTCTAAAAAAATTGACGTTTACAACATAGATGGATATGTTCGCAATATTGCAAGTGGAATCCACTAGAATCACCGGAAAACAGCATCAGAGAATCTCTATTGTCAGGTACTATAAATCCTTCGCAAATATGTTTTTGAGAAAATGTCTTTTTAACAGGCTTAAATCTTTAAAGAGCTTTTTCGATCTTCTCAGAGGAAGACTGAATTCCAGATTTAATGTACATATATAAATACTCTTTCACATCGTCGTGCTGTAAAAGGTACGCATGCATTTCACACAATGTAATCTACGAGTGTTTTATTTCTAGAAGTCGGGCGTAGATTTAATTCTGGTTCTACCATTGTCACACCAGTCTGCTTCTTTCCACGGACCGTTTTCTCACAGACAAAGTGGCCAGTAATGCTATGTTGTATATCCGGGATGTATAACTACATCAATTCCAACATATATAGAGGTGCTCATCTCCACGGAATGAACTCCAGTTTTTTCTGCTTGAACATCTAATCACACAAATCCTTACTTGTGTCGTTTTTGTCATACACACAATTTCCTCCATGAAAAATCCATTTTTAAAGTATCTATAGATTCACATTGAATAAAAATCAAATATCAAAATAACTTATTCCCCATAATTCTCACTGGGTTTTTCACTTTAAGAAAAGACAATTTTTTCAAAATTAGGAAAGATTTGAATTCTCTTAAAACATGAAAACTTCCAAAAAGTTGAATCCAACAAATTTTTCAACAGATCACGTTTTCGTGAATCATTCGGCCTCGGACCCGAGCTGCGTGGGTTGATGGCAGTGGTGATGATGAAGGGAATACTCGAGATTAAAGCTTACAATTATTATGTATATGTTTGTCATCCACTGCCTGGCGACAGATGGCACAACAGCTGGTGCTGACATTATCCTGTACATATACATATGTAGATCTAGATACAGACATTTACATAAAGCTTATTTTGCAGTTAAAAAAAATCTATAAAAACTTGCAAGAAATATTTTATAAAAATATCCACTTAATGATAGTGTTCTATCGTAGTTATTAATCCTATTGTAACAGATACGATTGTTCTCATATATTTCTAAAAATATTATTTTTACATGTATTAATGATAAAAATATATTACTTCCCTTTCCAAAATATTTTCAGACTTTTAGTAATTGACCTTAATACATTTTTTTTCGCACTAACCAAATAATTCAATGAATGTTGATGTAAGTTCAAAAGGTTACATTTAATCAATTAGAATTTTCAATAATACAAAGAAAAGAGATATATTATTCCAAAATATATTGTTACATTGATTTTGATTTCATGTTTTCTTGCAGAAAAAAAAAAAAAAAAAATCCCAGCTAAAACTTGCTTTCATATATAATTATGGGGAAAACATAGAAATTATTTTGTAATAAAGTGATCTATTTTCTGAATAGAAAACTTTTGTTTCTAGTTGTCAAACGTTACTAATGTTTAGCATATAAATAGAAAACTCTCATCAATTATTCCAAGAATGTTAACTATGCCATATATAATTGGAGGCATGTGAATACTAAACTACTCTCACATTTTGCGATATGAGCCTGATAATGACTTGATAATGGTAAAGGTCATCTCTATTTCATTCCCCTGACATCATCGTGCAATAAAATCCACCTCTCCAATACAGACAGGGACACAATGTCATCAGCTGTTCGGACTTGTTTCAGCCAGCAATATACGACAGTGATCGCCCAACCTTACCAGATGTCATTCAATGCTTTCACATCTAACTTTGTCAAACAAAATTCTGATATATAAAAATGTCATTTATGTATTCTTAAGATACAAAAATACATATTTCCCTGCGATTTAAAAAATGAATCGAAATTTTAAAAAAATCTGTAAGCTTTATGGCTTTTCAAAGTTAAATTTACATATAATGACTTACGTTAAAGTTTGTCAAAATATCTTTTTTTGAACAGTGCTTGAAGATCTATGTAATTATTAAGAAATTAACGCAGTCTTTTAACTGAAATATTTTACTCATAATTAAAACTGTTTTCCTCCTATGTGTAAGATAAATAAAAATATGTATTTGCGTCCTAAACTGAAAATGTTTACTTACGAAACACTTTTGAAACACCAAATGCAATGAAGAATTTGGGATTTAAGTTTGATTTGATGTTAATTTCCATACGAAACTAACCAATACAGACTAAAACATACAAATGACCCCCACACCCTATTAAAACCTGAGCTGCTAACTAAATCTGTTCTGGTAGATGTAGCTAACGACACTTGTACATACAAGAATCAATTTCTTGTCGGATTCCTTGCAAGCAGGGCAGGTTAAAAAGGTCAGCGATCTATCTTACATTAGACAGACATTTGTCTCCATAACATCAATATGTCGGGGTGTTAAAAAACATGTCCGCAATCATGTCGTAGATCACTTTCACGCCTCCAATGTAAAAGAGTTCATACATCAGTTGGAGTCCATCACAATTGATTCTTCAATCTATTGAGTAGATAATTGAGTGAAAACTTCTGGTAGATTCTTGTAAAATGTACGTGTGATATATGATAAGAATTATATCATTGACGAATCCTCCGACAGTGATATGTGTCGTTCAGTTCATATCTCCATGGATTAACTTCTTATACATTTCAATACCACTGATTGAGATTCTTTCCACTTTCTATACTCTTCTTATAATTCCTGTTCTTATGGATACAATACATGTATATAAGTTTTTGTGTCTAGCGCAATACTAACATTTTCCTTGTAACTGAAGCAAGATTTTATCAATAAGTTATAATGCCGTCTGCACCTTTATTGTTCAAGCAAGTCATCTGCGATATTTCAAGAGAATTATTGAAAACGTATTATATAGGTTGGTTTGAAGATCTCCCAGCACAGATATATTCATATTTTCCCCTTGAGGCAGTTTTCCTGGATCTTTGCTGTCAGTTCAGTGGAAGCAGGTGTTGGATGTCTTCGGAGTAATTCAAATCTTTTCTGACTGTTGATTTTCAAAATGTACGAAAAATATGTATTTAATCCTCAAACAGGGACATCATCCACTTCAATTTGATGAACGGTTGCGGTGATATATATCCCTGAGTCTATATTCTGCTTCTGAAAGTAAACCCTCCAGAAAATACTGGAACACAGATGAACATCAGGATATCCGACAAATAAAAACCTTCTTGGCTACTCCTGGTATTTATTCCTAACATGCCCGCTGCGAGCGCCTGGATATTTAAGTGGTGTAGGGTCCCCATTCTTCATTACCTCATATGTATACATAATTACAGACAATTTACATGCACAGCAAAGGACTGATATTTCCGGTTGATCCTGTGGGCTTTCCTATAAGCCTATCGGATTGGCCACACTCTATTTCAATAGCTATTTAAATCTGTCTGTACATACAGACGATGTACAGTCAAAGCATAGTGCAGGGTTCGGGAACATATACATGTAATTATACGCATACAGTATCCCGCAGAAAATACACTTATTGACAAATTGTCCGTCAATGTTTAAAATAAGTCATCGTCAATATTTCCGAGCCTAGGCTATAGGCTTCGACACATATTTGGACAATGCCTGGTTTGCGAGCATTGTTGATCGACAAGCGCCAATGTCCACACAGAAATCGAAGCCATTGGAAACATTTGCCAGTAGGTACGACTCAGATGCCCTGGAGACTTGGGGACTTGGATAATGAGAACCAAACTCTGTGCACCAGCACGTTTACGGACGACAGACCGACATGAAGCTTTCAAATTGTGACAGATTGCTACTAAATTTTACACAATCCAGGACTTTATCGTGGTTTATACAATTCTTATCATGTGACAGAAATCATTTATATTGTTCATCATTTGTAGATTAATGATGTGCTCAATCAATTTCAAATTGAATTTTTTCAAAAGTTACGACCAAAAATTATTTTGTTTGTGGATTTTAGATAAGCAAGGATCATTTGATATATAATGCATATTCTTTATTTAAATTTTCAGTTTTAAACAAATATTATCAAATAATTTGTTTAAGATAATGAAGTTACATATATATCATAGCTTCTTTAATACATGAATTGGAAGTTCCAATGGCAGTTCACTCTGTGTGTTTCTACAAGAATCCTTGAGAATTTCTAGAGAAATATATAGCTGTAGCAAACTTGAAAAGCAAAATTAAAGATGGCAGTGTGATGGCCATTTTGTTTTTCTGATCCATCTGAAATGTTGAGCTTAGACAACTAAGGACAAATGGGATCGAGGAAATCAATTTTCATCAAGATCCCTTGTAATACTACCTAGGAAATAGCGGTAGCAGACTTTATCTGAAAAATTGGTAAAAACACCAAGATGGCCTAGAAGCTATTTTGTTTTTCCCCGAATCAGCCTAATTCTAAGTAGACACAACTATACAGAAATTGATTTAAGAAAAACAAACTACTGTAAAACAATAACGCTTTCATTATCATCTTGATGAAACTGGTAATGTATTAAAGTTTTATAGCTGTCTGTGTTTCTTTTCTTTAATTTAATTGTTTTCTTCTTTTACTCAACAAATAACTACATTTCAAGTAACATACACAGATTATATATGCGTGCCATTATCTATTTTTGTATAACATATTCTTACGATGGACAAATTTTTTGAAAGCTTCAAACCAAGTCTAAGGACAACTGATATTAATTGTCGTGTAATTACAGAATATGACATATGCTGAACTTTCTATCCCGTAACAAGTGAATGTCTAGTCTAGCCATTATTTCCTGAAATTTTTCAAATGACTGAGCATCATCATTTCTCGGGGCTTAAATTGAGTCGGTGTAAACCTTCCCTTTGTACTCCAGCTGTTTGGGCTTCCTCTTAGTAAATTATCTCAGAAGAAAGGTGATATATTGATGTAAACAAAATCCAGACATTGAGAACTGTAGAGCGTCTGTATAGTTTCCTCCCATTAAAATTTAAGGTAACTAATAAAAAAACATACAAATTAATTTGTCGGACCGATGGATGCTCCCAGTGGTTAACACTTCGGCCTTCCAAGTAGGCGGCCGGGGTTTGATCCCTGAAGTCGTCGTACGCATCGAATATTCAGAGAAAGTGTTTTTCTCCTGCCTACACAACTTCAACAACCCAGGTGGAGTATAAAAGGGTCTGGGGTGGATTTTTGGGTATCTATACTGTAGCATTCAACTGAAGTGGCACTATAAATGATACCGTTGGAAGCAATTTGAAAGTTTATGTAAAAGGGGAATAACTCCATATCCAGCTGACCAAGAATGGTGTTTTTTGTGCTCTGCCCACCAACTAGTGAATGGCATGATTATGTGTACCAAGTTTTATAGAGTGTCTTGTATACTACCTATGGTACGGATATGGACATGTAACAGATTAAATGAGGGTTTTAAGTAGAAAAGGGGGATAACTCTATATATAGTGGAGCATGTGTTGTGGATCGGGTGCAATCGATACCTGCACCTCAATACCATGTGTTTATAATGCTATATTGAATACTGTAGAAGTTTCAAGCCTCTAAACAAGAATGCATGATGGACAGAACATACAGCTAGCAACTATATACTCCCCCCAACTCAATTGGGTTTTTTTTTGGGGGGGGGCCCGGTTTCTCACTTTATTTTGTTTCATAAAATATTATGTGGACAGTATAACTAATATCAACAGTGAGTGATTCTTTATTTTCATACTTAACCCTTTCAACACTGTAGACCTTAATGGACGCACCCAGATCAATGAGTCCACCAAAGTTATATAGGGGTGAAAGGGTTAAACATGTTGCTGCTTTCATTATTGTATTTACCCAGCAATAAGCCCGTGCCTGGTAATAAGCCCAGCCCACCCATGTCTGATTGCAGGTCTGGACACCCTTCTCCATTCCCCCCGCCCGAAAAAAGGGGAAAGATATTATAAAATAAAATCATTACTCTGAGTCAGAATTGAAATATTTTGCTGTTGAGAATAATGACAACTGCTTACGGTACATTTTTCTATTTTTATTTTATTTTTTCTACCAGGAATTGAGATGTTGAGAGCAGACATTCACTAAAAACTGTCCCGAAACTCCATGTATCAGTCTGACACAGGTAGTCATGCTGGAAGACAAATAGGTTGACCGTGAGCTACCAGTGCACAGGAGCTGGAATGCTGAAAAACACTTTGCCTCACTCTGACTCGGCACTTTTTTTAATAAAATCATCAATCTAACTCCTACAGTCCAGCTGTGCCTAAGTTTTTAATTGATCCTATTGATACTGTCCGAAAACTTCCTTAGCTTCAACTTTCTAAGAAACAAAATTTCACATTCCATATCAAAACATTAATGTTACAAAGGAGATTTTTGTTTTTTGGCTTCGATGTCTTTGAACAACTCGTACAGAAATGTTATTTGTAAGTCACTTTGCATCCCACCTATATACATTTTAGCTTTGCCTACAGCACTTCATAGAGACTTTCTGTACCTGTAGCAGTTCAAAATCAATGGCTACGTGTCATCTATACACAAAGCCCGATCAATCAATGTCATACAGTGCCTTTCAACAACCCAGCTCTATTGTTGATAGCTAGAACAGTAAATCATATCTTTCCTTTTCTGTCAAATCCAACCTGTTTACTCAATGGTGACATATGTACTCAGTATATCATTTTCATTAATTTCTTCTTTCAAAAGTCCTAAAGCAGATTATCTCCCTTAATGTAAGTCCTGCAGGGATTATCTCCCTTAATGTAAGTCTCTTAGCTACAAATTTGTAACACTTAAACAAATGCTAATTTGAAAACACGTTACTAAGACATATTGTGTAGCTAGACTATGTTGACAACCAAATTTGCTTGAAAATATCCTTGAAATATTGTGAATTTCTGTCGAAAAATACCTTTCGGAAATTTATTTCTATTTCAATGGTATTAGCAATATTCAACAATTTACGCAGGTAAGATATGAATATAAATCTTGGTTAGCTAATTTGGTTTCTTCTGAAATCTGACAGAAATATTTTTTTCTATCAGAATAACCAATAAAACTGTGCAATAATGTCAAAACTCAATCCGTAGTCGTGATTAACAGATTGTGCAACTTCAAAACTGAAGCATCCTATTAACGAAACGAGGACACATCATTCCCGTACAAAATTACGAATCAAAAGCTGCCAGAGAGCTCCAGCTTTATAAACGTTTCACCCAGCATTCAATTAACCCATTCAATACGAACAAGATGAAAAGGCACGGAAATTTAGGAAACTCAATTTCATCAACCCAAGGGATCCTACAGAACCAATTCTGTGACAAATTTTCACATTGAACCATCGCCACCAGCTTATAACAATCAAAACATATTGGACCATGATGATGGAATTCAGGAAGAAAAACACATTCCAGCAGAAAATCATCATCATTTAATGCTGAAATTTTCAACATTTGTATTTACTAAATTTTAGAAAATTTGTTAAAAACTATAGGTAATTGTTTTATATTACTAATAAATATGTTCTTCTCAACATACTACACTTTACCAGTGATAAGACCATGCTTAGAATAAGCCCACCCACCCTTCCTTTACAACTTACAAGTGTATAACACATTCACCCCTAAAGTCACATTTGAACCTTACCAAATCAAAGACTGGGCAAGTCCAGTTCAGATATGTAGGGGTGAATGAGTTTAAAACTGACTTATTGGCCAATTTAACCCTTTTCTAAGAGTAACACCCACTTGGCTGAACCCATAGGGTAAATTTCATGTAACTGAAAACATGTTTAGAAGTTTACTGAATAAAATACCTATTTTCTGCCAAGCCTCTATGGCATACCGCACAGCGAATAGAAAGTCCACAATTGGGAGTTTTCATAAATGCATAGATTTCATACATTATGCAACACAGCAACGTTTTAGTCAATTGGATGTATTAATAATGCATTTTCCCTCATTGTGTTCACATTCAACTATAAGGACACACGGAAATTACAAACTGGCCTGGAAACGATATAATTTCTGGCGAGTAAAAATCCAAAATTCTGGATTTTATTTTTCAAGACATCTTATTTAACTTATCTTATAAAGTTACATTCTATTGCATTGCCTTTCAGATTCTTGCAGCTAGTAATTATCAATATACATAACATAAATTATTAATTACCATGATTTGCGATAATCTTTCAATATCTAAATTACTGTTCCTCACAGATGAGATAACTTGGTATAAAGGTATATGTCAAGGCCAATATCTGGTTAACAGATAACAGCCTCGGGTAGACTACGTCGACAGGCGGCTTATTATTCAGCACTTCCTAATTACAATCACAACAACAGAAGTAACACCTACACGCGACCAGAAGACACATACATAATTGATGACCCTATAATTGCTTATACTCACACAGAGAGAATGCTTCATTGAACATACCTTACACTGTAATCAATGGAAGGTGGGGACATCAAAGGGAAACTATTGGATTATCTCCCCTTGTAAATCGTTCTGTACACTTCAAAGAGATATCACTGTGTACTCGTCTCTTACTAAACATTCTATTGCTATCAAAGGGAGACAACTGGATTCTCTTCCATTAAATACCATTCTTCAGATATCAAAGGGACTCTTGGATTATTTCCACTTGTAAATATATAATTATTATGAATTCTTCCTTTATTTAACATTTGTATAAACATCATACAGAAACTTCTTGATTATCTCCCCTTACTTGCACAAATATTCTGTATACGTCGAAGGGAGACTGCTGTATTCTAGTCCTTCACTTATATACATGTGTATCACCTAAGGGATTACATTTCACACAGATAATGGTGACATTTCACACAAATAATGATGACATGTTGCCCAAGTAATGGTGACATTTCACACACAAAATGATGACGTCTCCCATATAATGGTGACATTTTACACACAAAATGATGACATGTTTTACCACATAATGATGACATTTCACACAAATAATGATAACATGTTTCCAAGATAATGGTGAAATTTCACACAAATAATGATGATCAATATGATTCCCGGATAATGGTGACATTTCACACACAAAATGATGACACATTTTACACAGATACACAGGTGAGACACTTACCTGGCCGAGCTTCACACACACTTTGTTGTACACATCTATCCACTTGGCTTTGGCAGGAGAGTTAATGTTGAGGTTACTGCTTCGCTCAAATGCTGCACTCTCATCGCTGCATTCTTGCGTACTCTGGCGACTGACATTGGTGGTTGATGACCGACTGTTGGCCGGACTGAAAAGGTTCAATCATAGCATCAATGACCGCGTCGACAAACCCATCAACTTTTAATTAGCATTCTGTTATCAACTTAAAGACATGGATACAGACTTGGTTACTTTATATTCTCCATTTAATGATGTAATTCACTACCACACACATTGGTCCACGGACGTCACATCACAATTTGTCTTGGAACAAAGGGAGATAACTTTTTTTCTCTCTTTTAATAAGTACATTATGTACATAAAATTACTCTTCAGCATCATTATTGGTTAGGAAAATTAAGACTGACAATTACTCTAGGTAATCTTCCAAACCCCATTTGATGGCGAGGCATTTTTTAATAATAGTTCCTAAATATGAGAAAATGTTGTTTGTAGTGAATGACATCATTAGACAAAAGAGACTCCATTATAAGTAAAATTACCTGAAATCTTGTGTACTGTGTCGACTTGTAGTCGTCATATTAGTCATGTTAGTTAGGGAATCCCTGCTCCGTATAGGGCTTCTAAAAATAGCAACATTAGATCTAGAATAGTCATTTTAGTAAAGGAATCCTTGCTCCATATAGGGCTTCTAAAAATAGCAACATTAGAATAGTCATGTTAGATAGGGAATCCCTACTCCTATAGGGCTTCTAAAAATAGCAATATTAGAATAGTCATGTTAGATAGGGAATCCCTACTCCTATAAGGCTTCTAAAAATAGCAACAATAGATCTAGAATAGTCATGTTAGTAAGGGAATCCCTGCTCCATATAGGGCTTCTAAAAATAGCAACATTAGAATAGTAATATTAGCTAGGGAATCCCGGACTGATACAGGGTTTCTAAAAATAACAACTTTTTAAATTAGATTGGTCAGTTAAGTAAAGCAATTCTTTACAGATACAATATGTTTCTAAAATCTAAGCTCTGTGAAAATTTTTAAAGCAACATACAATATGGTTATATATGCAGGGGAATACCTGTGGATCAATATTCTAAAAATAGCAACACTGGTATAATCCTATTACTGATACTTGGGGAACACCTGCTCAATGCTTCATAAAGCCATGGGATAGAGGGTAAAGGTTGTTGACAGCAGAAATCACTCCACAGACGTCATCATTCATTAAAGACAACAACTTTTTTAAGGCCTTTGAGCCAGAAGAGAAATACTTGATTGCTATATGTAGAGTTTTGGATACATATTTTCATTTACTGCAATCGCCAAGTAAGGCATAACAAATCAGAAATAATATGTTTTTTTAATATTTATGTCACAATTTTCATGAGATTGTCAAAGTGCAGCTCTGGTTGAATAAGACAACCATACATACAGCCAGCAAAAGCCAGAAAATTTAAAACCCGCTAAAAAGAGTAAATGTACAGTAAGTCGAGCGTACCCTTCGGTGAGGAACTTGTAAGGCTGTTGTGGTCTGCTGTTGTAGGAGAGAAGATCGGAGTCTGTATCACTGCGCACTTGTTGGTAATTAGGACTATCTCGAGGTCCCTCCTGTCCAGGACCTTGCCGATAGTCCTGATAGTTATCCAGACTTTGTCCACGATAAACACTTTCCGAATAACTATCCTGACTTTGGGAATTCTCACGACTGTGTCGAAACGAACTGTCCTGAAAGTTTTCGCGACTTTGACTTTTACAGTACGGGCTGTCCTGACTCTGGTGGTAGGGACTGTCCTGGCCCGTACCATAAGAACCATCACGGAAGCCGTCGTTATTATGGTAAGGACTATCGTTATTATATCCATCCTGACTGTTCTGGTACGGACTGTCTTGATAATATTCATCCTGATCGTAAACATATTTTTCTTGATCGTAATCCTCCCGTTCAACTGATTCGCCACCAGACAAATGTCTATCAAAAGAATCCACATGACCGAAAGTTCTTTCCGTGTCAGATATTCTGTCTTGATCGAAACTTTCAATACGGTCGAAGGACCCGCCCCGGTCAAATGATTCACCATCAAATGAATCAAACGGCCCCATATCTCTCATGTACTCCTCACGGCTGTCCTCACGCATACGGATGAGAGGGTCCGTGGTTCCACGCCACTGATGGACTGAGCTGTTGTGTTGATGTTGTTGTGGGAAGCTGATGTCACTGGTGTAGTCACTGTCCTCGGACATACCAGCTGAAAACAGACGACCAGATATTAACGACATTAATATATCAATTATGGACTTTGGTTGGGATAAATGTTATACAATTATGGACTTCAGGTGAGGTCTATCCTTGATTTACGAACCTGGTCTAAACAATATTCACTGAGGCCGAAGGTATTACGGACCTCAGAGAAAGTGATATTGACGGAGACAAATTAAGTGACGTCACAAAAGTTGCCATAAAGGGAATACTGACCTGCTGTTACTAAAAATAGTAACACCAGGTCCATATCATAACTCACAAACTTCCACTTGATTATCATAAATTCAACCAATGAGGATGATTTAGGAAAAACGGTATCATCTAGTATCTGTTTTACTGATAATATCATATACTGTATAGCCAATAAACAAACAGACATTACTGATAATATCACATCTAGCCGATAAACAAACAGACTTTACTGATAATATCACATCTAGCCGATAAACAAACAGACTTTACTAATAATATCACATATAGTCGATAAACAAACAGACATTACTGATAATATCACATATAGCTGATAAACAAACAGACTTTACTGATAATATCACATATAGCCGATAAACAAACAGACTTTACTGATAATATCACATATAGCTAATAAACAAACAGACATTACTGATAATATCACATATAGCCGATAAACAAACAGACATTACTGATAATATCACATATAGCCGATAAACAAACAGACATTACTGATAATATCACATCTAGCCGATAAACAAACAGACTTTACTAATAATATCACATATAGCCGATAAACAAACAGACACTACTGATAATATCACATATAGCCGATAAACAAACAGACTTTACTGATAATATCACATATAGCCAAAAAACAAACAAACGTTACTGATTATATCACATATCATTACGTAATGGTAAGACACAAATACAGATCTTATCAATATTATCCGACATTTGTGCTGTTAACAAATATCTATATTTACCAACATCGTACATATCTGCTGTTAACAAATATCTATATTTACCAACATCGTACATATCTGCTGAATCTGTATACTGTATTTACATGTTCCTCTACTGAATATATTAATGTTAATATAGATTTAAAATTGGAATTTTTTAAGATTTTTGAACAGATCAATTTGAAATCTTCAACAGGGAGGATGGTCTAATTCAACGCTTCACAAACTTGCTTTGAAAGAGTTTTGAGGGATAAAAAAAATACATCCGGAATTAGGATGAAAACATGCACTAAGTTAATGATTTGAAAGAGAGTTGAGAGGTAAAAATATCCTGATTTAGGTTCAATGTAACAGTCGCTGATGTTGATACTTTATCTAAATCAACGAATATGATATTATGTAAAACTGCACAATTAAAGCCGACTCTAATGTGTGTAACATATGGCGGGATCATACACGACTGAATCATAACTTTACATAATTACTTTTCATGTACTTTACGCAGGTAAATTTGTGCTTTAAAATGCTGAATAGTTTTCCCCTCCAAAAATCAATTTCTTTCACCTCAGGAAAAAAATAACAAAAGAGGCCAATACAAGAATTGGATTTATAATTACTCTTTTGACAATTAGCCTTATTGATATGTACTTAATTCATAAAAATGTCAAACAATCAGATTTCTGCCAGTTAAACACTTACACTGTGTTGATGAAGTGTGTCGCCGATGTTGTTCCTGTATGGTCAGAATCTGTAAAAAAAATAAAAATTACAATAAATCACATAACAAACAATAACACTTTGGAGATTATTAAAAACTTAACAAGCCAACACAGTGAACGATGGTGCAATACTGCAGGTGTGCAATTATTAATCATTGACAGACTTAGAATCCAATCGCCATGTCAAATTCAAACTATGACGGTATTACTTAATGAGTTCCGATTGACGTTGGTAACGCGTGCTGGAAATGGTAACCATAGAAATCATGGCATTGTTTTGACAAATTACGACTGATTCTCCATCCGATACATCAACAGTTTGTTAAACTGTAACATACATCTGAACTAACCACTCAGAAAGATCAAATAGAATCGTTGTTTTTCACACCATCATTAATGTCAACAAGCATTCTGTGGGTATTGATGAACCCCCTACCGGCCCCCCAAATTTTAACCTGCAGATTTTGGCCAAGATAGTTAAGTCGAAAACATGTAAACAATTCAAAAAAATAAAATAATTTTTCCA
>JAUMHH010167820.1:0-16641 GCA_032359455.1 Chlamys rubida | reverse complement strand
AAATCAGCAATGTGAAGGCTGTAGGAACGCACTGACAGTTTATTACACAAATCAGCAATGTGAAGGCTGTAGGAACGCACTGACAGTTTATTACACAAATCAGCAATGTGAAGGCTGTAGGAACGAACTGACAGTTTATTACACCAATCAGCAATGTGAAGGATGTAGGAACGAACCGATGGTTTATTACATAAATTTGTTGATAACTGGTTCACATTGAGACGATATATGACGTTTAAAGGATTACCAATATTTTATCAAACCACATTACATTGTAAATTATCTGTGGATGTAAAGCTACTTGTCAACAACAAGGGCGTCACTGAGGCATGACATTTGAACGATTACATGTCTTTCGGCAATTATTGTTTGTTATTGGTTGACTATGATACAATGTTGCGGAATGGCAGAACATCACTGATGTGACCTTTTAGAGATAAGATCTAATTCGTAATTGATATAAGTGATGTTACATATATGTAATATCATTCCATTTAAAGGGAAAGTCTGAGGAAATAATATTCAATTCTGTTAAGTTTATTTTCCAGTTGTTTATTCTACCATGAAGACAAGGCTACATATGACTGTGACTCTATGATGGCGTTAGTTCTTCAACTATTGATTACGCAGTTGAAATTACTGGTATTATATTATTTATAATTCCAGTATAAAATTGTGAAATAAAGGGAAAAATTCAGACGGAACTTGTATGCAGAATGCATTATATGCGAAATAATTATATTTAGTACTTTAATGTTTAAGATATGAGGTATATACTACAATATCAATAAAGGAAAGATTTTTGTAGCCGGATTGTTTCTTATTTGTCTTTTCGTTGTTCACGTTATATATCACATTGAATCCTGTCACTTTATAAGTGTATATTTGGAATATTAAGCCGACAACCTGGTTGATTTTATAAGGTTAATGTTAGTGTCCATTAACATGTAGCGGCATTACCACAATCTATACCACAAATATACCATGCCAGGCTCAGAATGAAATGTAGTTCACTAAACGGCCATCTTTTTCATAAAAATCTAGTAGGGAGTCCACTCTGTTCCTGCCGTGAGGCAAACGAAACAAACGATCATTAGCTATTATCTTGTCGGAACTATGAACACATTAGACAAATATGTTACAGGCCAATACCAAATCATACCTCGAAAATATCGAAAATCTACCAAAATCGAAATATATTTAACTGTGTACACAATTTTATTATGAAATCAAAACGTTGTTTACCTATTTAATTCATACACCCAATTTTTCACTCATATAAACTTCGGTTTTGTGTGTGCGTGTGTGAGGGTGGGTGTGTGAGGGTGTGGGGTTGTGCGCGCGCGTGGGTTTTTTCCCATATCAGTTGTGCCATATGCTATTGGTATTTTCGTAGCATCTTTGTAGTAGTACACAGCATACATTTTCTACTTTTATGAATCCGTTATTCAACATGAAGCCCTAGCGGGCTTTATGCAATATGGATGTAATCCATTTGCGTTCATACCGGCATGAAAGAAAAAAAACGCCGTTCAATCCCTATATAATACACGAGTAGCATAACATTATTCTCATAGGAAATCAGTTATATCCTCGTTTTGGATATTGTGAGGTTGGCTGATGTATCAATTAAAAAATAGAACATTCTCAATTCAAGCAAATGGATTTAAATATGACAAATACATATTTGTCTTTGTAGATAAAATGTATGGCCAGAGTGAACGGCATGCCTTACATAACATTCTTCCCTATCAGAGACGGAGATGTTTTATACCCACCTGCTGTGAAGTAAGTAAATGATTTAAATTTGGAATCATTGTAATTACCTGCTACTATATACTAAGATGCTGGTGTATTAAAAGTGAATTAAAATAGTTCGAACAGCATTTTGTACCAATTGTGCAACCTCTCATGTTTTCGATTGTTTAATTTAATGTGTTGGCTATGCAATACACTGAATAGCTTCGAGAAATGTTTTGATTGTTTGTAATATTTAAGGCTGTGTTTGTACACAAAAATCCTGAATTCAAATGTCACATTGTTCTGGGAAAACTCACTGGTTATTATTTACTTTAATTTAAAAAAAAGAAGCTTACAAAAGTGCAGCCATCTGTCTTTATTTTGCGAGAAAATTTATAATCCACAAAGAAATCTTCACCCAATTTGTAACAGGAGCAAGTGCATTAACACGTAAATGCAACAAAATCGTATCTAACTGCATTTTCACTGATCTGGTAGTAACGGGAACCACACTGATATTTATCTGATTCTCCATATCTATCTACACATACCCTGTTAACGTTGGTCTATAAAACCTCGGGTAACTGACAATAACATACTCGGACTAAAACGGCGTAACACACTTCGTGTTTTTCCCTGTTGTAATCACATGCATGTAAATGTCGGTCAACATGCAAATGTTTCCTATTTAATGTTACTTACCGAATGTTTCTCAAACACTGATAAAGTCGCAAACTATTTGGACAATTTACCTTTTGATTTGTTTCAGATTGGATCTCTCTTCCTGTGATCTTACTCATGAAGGTGTTGTCGGCAAAAATGGCCACAGCTTTGACACTGAAAAGTTCACCAAAGTACGAATTACTCAGAGTTACATTGTTACAGTATATTACTATTGATTCCACAATCGTATAACTGTGACTCGAGTAAATTTATGTGGCGTCGGGTTTTTTCTTATGCATAAGTGTTTCTAATATGAACACCGAAATATAAAGACTTATTAATCCAACTTTTTCACCGACGGTCTGTTAGTGTTTGCAGTGAAGACTTGAAATGAAGAGTTACTTCCGGGATGTAGACAGCGTTCCGTAGATGTTACTAAGCTGATAGAGATCCGTATTAGGATGACATTCATAAACATAGTATAGTCAAATTAGATATGCCCTTTGAGTTCGAATTATGGTTTGGTGACAATTCGGTATTGTCTTGTTTTTTTCATGCTATTGGAAGAATTCTTAAATTCTTTCCCAAGAGCATATTGAAATAAGAAACTTGTATGTGCACTTGATCAATTGTTACTGCAAAGGAAACAATTGAAAGATAAGCAGAAGTGCGTGCAAGAAGAAAAAGGTCATGTATATTATTAAATAAATCAGCAAATGCAGTAAAATTTCCTTGTACTGACGGTTGAATAAACGGGTTGACAATACTGGTAGAGATCTATGGAGGATTTATTCGGGTAATTAGATTGCGTGGTGGATAGATCACTATAGCCATTCACTAAGGCGGCCAGGGTTCGATTCACCGATCAGACGTCAACAGGTATTAGGTCACCTGCCCGACCACGTGGGTTTTCTCCTGGTTTCCACCCACATTAGGACATCACGCGCGCTAACATCCGGGCCAACAAGAGTGATTTATATAAATTAAAATGACTTGTTTTATAGTAATTTATCAAATCAATACTTATATATACAGAGAAAGTATATGATAACTGACGGCGAAACTCTGCTGTTCGCGATATAGGAAATAAGGGGCATAATATGGATACCCGTCATTACATTTATGTATATATATATATTCTTTTATGTAGATTTGGGAATCTGACGTCAAAATCCTGAGTATCTATGGTGATGATGACCTAAATCTTCCTCCCGATCTCCACCCGATGCAGGTGAACTGTTTCCCCGCCAACAAACGTGATAATATTGAACTGGTCAAATACAAGGGTGCCGGTCATTTAATAGAACCACCTTTCTCCCCACACTGTCGGGCCTCATACAACAAACTTGTACGTAAGTATCCCTCATTTATTTGTACCGTATACATCTACATAATGTGATGTGTTCAAATTGAGAATGAGTAAATGAATGTTAGGTGGTCTTTGCCATCTATTTAATTAGCACCTGCTTAACTGCAGTTATAACCAACCCCATTACCTGGCCAAAACGAGAACTATATGTTAAATGTTAACCAAATTAACTAGAGTGTTGCTATCGAATTAAAATGGTAAAATATATATACACGAGGATTCATCCAATTATTAATTGCGACCAAGATTGGAATTTGCAGTGATACACTAACATTTAACAGATGTATGATGCAATGAAATTCATTTTTGACATACTGTATCCATTACCAAATGTTAAAGGTACATTCACCTGTGTGTGTTACGCTCATCTTATAATTATTAATTAATACTTATGTTTAGCTTTACGAAAAATGCATTCTTTTAATTCTTTATGTGTTGATGTTGTTTTTATTATAGAAAACAATCTGGTGTGGGGAGGAAATCCGAAGGATCATGCGGATGCACAGGAAGATTCGTGGAGACGTATTCTTCAGTTCTTCAGCAAACATTTCCATGGAAAACCCATGCTTTAATTATTGTTTCTGTAGAGACTTTTACAAGTAACTTTCAGTATTGAGTTTGACACAAATATATAAGATCAGAGAAGAATTTGTTGAAACAATTATTCGGATTGTGATTAATTTTCTAACACCGGGCAGCAGAGGTACTTCCAGACTTACTAAATGTTATATCGCAATTAGATATCGCAGATCATGCATGGCGAAGATGAGTAGATGGATTTCTTCTTATTGCAGAGTGGCGTCTTTGTCTCAATGACCATCACTCGGGCATTGCGATGTACTCAGAATGAAAGTACAATAACTTCAGCATGATCATGTTTAAAAACCCAAATAATAAGGACACATTGATGACATGTTATAGCGGGCTTCATGGTGAATATGTTTGTTACCGATTTGCGTTCATTTAAGCAATGAATGTTTTAGCAAACGTTGTTATGGTCCTATAACACACATTGCTATTGATGACAAACTTAATAATGCCCGAACAGTTCTTCGTAAAGCAAATTAGGCGTTGACAACAATGAAATTGATGGCGTCACAAAATGTCAAAAGATATTGATGCCGTTACACTAGCACATGTTGCCATTCGCCTTATCAATGCATTGTAATGGAAGGATGCACAACACTCGTAAATATACCGGTATGAACATTGAAAAATACGTTTCAATCCCTGTCTTTAAATATGACGCTGATCAAATAATGTCCATACCTCTATGAACGCAATTTCTTCTAGTAATGTTTATAGAAGAACTTTAGGTGGAAATGTAAATATACTTCTTTGCGTTTGGGTTAAACAACATTAATCTAGAAGAATCTTGAGATAGTGATCGATAAACATACAAACTGTCCTCACGGGTATTTAGGATACAATCATCGAATAATCGATAGTTTTACTTGTTATTTTTTAGTGACATTAAACTTAAGGCTACAAATACTCTCTCAAGCAAAGTGAGCAAATTGATGAGTAGGTCATTTAATTAAAAACATTTGCAATATGACAATTATTTCATTTACATGATTTTTGTTCAAACCAATGGTACTGTTATATTGCCATCAGAAGAATATGAGCAGCATTGGTTTGCATTATAATAAAAACCACTGTTATCCCAACTAAGAGTATAACTCGGTGACATTTCGGTTGACGCTGCCGTTAGTGCGACAGTTTACATTTTTCTTCAATCTACAATAAATTTATAACACAACAACGATGTTACGAATTTGTAGTTCCTTCATTCACGACGATCCCATTCCTGCACCCTGGGTGGAGAAGGAGACTATTTACTTCGACCTTCTCATTAATATATACGTATTCGGTCACTGTCGTGGACATGCTATTTTTGACTCAGGTGTTTTTCTTTCACGTGAACTCTCTTGATACTATTAACCAGTTGCATCCTTTAATTACATTGTAGATGTGACCTTTTCTTCCATCAGATACAACTGCTCGTCTCCAATGTCCCATGAGAAAGGATTGTTTTTATCACTCGAATAAACAATCACAGAAGGCCGCCTTTCCTATGATTGTATGTGAGTTGTTTTTGTTTTAAATAAATCTCAATTCCAACAGATCAATTGACAAAAATGACTAATAAATATTTCTGTCAATACTTTACCAAGTTTTATCGTAATTCGTACATGTAAATAAATATATACATGAACGCATACATTATACAGTAGAACGCTGAAAAAGGTAACAATAGTTGTTGATGAAGATGTGGATGTTGTTAAATGCTGCTGCTGCTGACGACGACGACGTCGATGATGATGATCGCAATATCACAAAATATTGACACAATTATTACGTTCGAGTCTGGTGTTTGATCCTGTACCGGAGAGTCATAGGTTATAACTAATTTGGATTAATAAATTGGATTTCTGACAATTAGAAATGTATTTTGAAGTGTAATATATATATATATTATATTATAGCCAAATCAATATAGTACATTCATATACCCTCAAACTGCTGAAGAGGTGACTCTATCTAACTGACGTTCATAGACGTAACTATTGTAAACAAATGTATACACACAGGTACTAGGGCTATCCTGATAATGGAAACAATAAATGCACACCTTTGCCCCAAACGGTAACGACTAAGTCATTCAGGAATGTATTGTACTTAACAATTAAAGATCCACGTTATTACGTCAGTGGTCCCAACTTCAGGATTAACCATATTCAATAAGAGGTGTAGATTACGACTAAGTCATTTATTTAAAATTCCATATTGACGTACTTACGAGAAGTCAATCCGCTGACCACCTTTCCACAACAGGATACAAGAACATAAATGACTATGACTATTAACGCCGGTGTATAGACCTATACCACGTGTTCGATTCTATATACACAATTATAGACCTTTATATCTAACAGAGTGACTGTATTATGTTTTGGAGATAGTGGCTGTTTTCTCTGCAGACAATAAGAACATTTTAATTTACGGCGTTATATAGTGGAGGATTCGTGAATAGTTTCAGGAAACAGGTATGTGATTCTTGTATCAATATTTTATCAATCTGTAACCAACAGGCAATCGGACGCATGACTGCTAAATAGACACTCTTCGTATGGTTCCGTATTTCTATAAGTAGACAATGTACACTTACCCATGTTAAAATGCATTGATAATGATTTCTATTTTACGCTTTCTCAGCGGAAAAGAATCTCTGAAAAACAAAACTGACGACAGAAATATGTACAGTACTCTCTGCTATTATTCTTTTTAAAAATATGTGTTTTTTCCCATTCAAATTATAAAAATAATTGATTATAAAAATGAATCCCACAAGACCCTTTTAATATTACAACCTTTCGAAGAGTCGTGCACATCTATCTCCTTCATTTGATAATGGAGTCGATCACTAGACTCGTGTCAATTTCACAAACAACAAACAACAATTTAATCATAAGGTCGAAAAATGTGTTTGCTGTCCATCGTTCAACGGTTTCATCTACAAGTCGTGTATATGGTCCTAATTGTGACGTCATACTTATACAATATGTGTGACGTCACGACTGGAAATTATATGACAAGTTAGATACAATCTGTACACGTATCATAATACAATAATATGACAAACTATCCGCATATGAATAGTGGGAATTAGGGATTTTTAATCGTAATAGCTATGTCTTAAATTTCTCTAAAAATAATGCTAATAAATTAGATTTAATTTAAATTGATTTAATAAATTTAGATTTTCCTTATCCACATGTATCCAATCATTGCTATAAACGTGTCGGTATGGCTATTTTAAATTGACCAGGTGTATATTTCATATCAACTTAATGGCCAATATTAAGCCTGGACAATGCGTTCACACAATGAAGGGTTGGTAATGATATTTGATTCGGGATTAAGTACACAGTTAAATAGTCTTTATAATGGGGTACTGACATCTAGCATACCTTTATAATTACGATAGAAGTGTGTGCCAAATCTGATATACTTTTACAACTCCTGAGAGTTATTTAGACGTATGAAGGGTATTACGAAATACCAGTTCGATTTATTTCGACAACACGCTCCTGGTTTAAAATTTCTTAGTGGTTTGCATTGGTGTCGTCCTCGTAACAGCTTATGGTGGTCATATGAAGAGAGTGTGCTCAGGTGTTGAGGTAAGGTTTTCAATAGCCAAATTAAAGATCGATTTTAACGGAATGCTCTAAGGTGGACACGGTATCACGACACCCTTAATTACCCTCGGGTGATATTATTTGACACATGACTATTGATATTGAACTGTTATCGACGGTAACTCTGCTAACAGTAGATGTTTATAACGCTATTTATATTGTATCGTACAAGCTTTATCTCTGCTTTTATTGCGAAATTTCACTTTTGGAAAATTCGTGCACAGGGGCCTGAAAATGGAGAAACATTTTATAATTATCATGCCCCTGTGGATACCGACAAGCTTGTCGGCACATCACATGGTTATCGTATGTCCAGATGGAATCAATAGAAACACATCGGATCCTGTAATTATACTGTTCACCTGGGCAAAAGTTGTTTTAAGTATGATAAGCTTAACATTTAGTTAACGCTAATATTTAATCTTGTATATTATGAGATTATATTTAAATTCAAAAGTTAAACTACGTACATAGAATGTAAACATTTGGAACAACAGCCCAAAGACAATAAATAACGAAACAATTCGTAATTTTATTTAAAGATTTCTCAAAATCTTTTGCGTTATTGGCTCGTTAAGCTTACCATGCTTTGACCTCACGTGTACAGGTATACACGAAGTGTTAGCAATCATGTGCTGGGTGTTGTTTAAAATTTAATGTGGTTCGTGCCTTGGCTAAGTGGAAAACAGTGTATTTTCCCATGGTCAGATAATAAACGGTAGATTGGCTGGTATTAACCCCTATACAAGCCGAGAAGTACATTTTAGATCGAAGAGGGGAGGGAAGGATATTGGGAGGACATACAGAAAGCAGATAAAGAGAGAAGGCGAAGGAAGGAAGAAAAAGTAGAAAAAAAACAACGAATGAAATGAAAAGAAGTAGAAATAGACACGACACGAGGTGTGAAAGCACAGGAAGTAAAAATAGAGAGGAGTCGAGGCTGACAGGCCAGGAAGTACATATAGAAAGAGGACGAGGGTGAGAGAACTTGAAGTAAAAAATGTAGATATAGAAAGGAAACGAGGATGAGAGAAAGGGAAGTAGATATAGAGAGGAGACGAGGGTGAGAGGACACGAAGTAGATATAGAGAGGAAACGAGGGTGAGAGGACAGTAAGTAGATATAGAGAGGAGATGAGGGTGAGAGGACATGGAGTAGATATAGAGAGGAGACGAGGGTGAGAGGACATGAAGTAAATAGAGAGAGGAGATGAGGGTGAGAGGACATGAAGTAAATAGAGAGAGGAGATGAGGGTGAGAGGACAGGAAGTAGATAAAAAGAGGAGACGAGAATGAGAGGACAGGAAGTAGATATAGAGAGGAGACAAGGATAAAAGGACAGGAAGTAGATATAGAGAGGAGACGAGGATGAGAGGACAGGAAGTAGATATAGAGAGGAGATGAGGGTGAGAGGACAGGAAGTAGATATAGAGAGGGGACGAGGGTGAGAGGACATGAAGTAGATAAAAAGAGGAGACGAGAATGAGAGGGCAGGAAGTAGATATAGAGAGGAGACGAGGGTGGGAGGACAGGAAGTAGATATTGCGAGGAGACGAGGATGAAAGGACAGGAAGTAGATATAGAAAGGAGACGAGTGTGGGAGGACAGGGAATTGATATAGAGAGGAGACGAGGGTGGGAGGACAGGAAGTAGATATAGAGAGGAGTCGAGGATAAGAGGACAGGAAGTAGATATAGAGAGGGGTCGAGGGTGGGAGGACAGGGAATTGATATATAGAGGAGACATGTATAGAGTTATACCAAAATTTCACGTCAATTTACTTTCCTATTCATAAATCACGGTTCCGTTATTTGCAAGAGATTGGAAAGGCGATAAAGTTGATTTCACGGGAATGCTTTTGTCATAAGCTTACTTCAAATATTGATTTACACTATCGAAAACCAGATGTTTTCATAAGGATATCGACGAAAACGGCCATTGGTGCCTGTTGTTGGTATTTTTTAAGTTATCAGGACCTCGATTACGCTAGCGATCGATCTGGGTACAAATAATATATATCCGACTTTTCACGATGTTCATAGTGAGACAAATATGTAAACGGTTCATTAAAAGTAACACGATCCTATATCGATGGCGAGACACATATACTTAAATCAGGAACAAACATAGTGTACTGTTTCTGTCAGCAAATTAAATGCTTCAGGAATTTGTTCGATTTTGTTTCTGTTTGGTTCAAAAATACAAAAGAAAAAAAAAATTAACCCTTTTACCGATGTATCCTTGTATACAGGGATTTGTGGGGTTGACTTCCAACTATAAATAAACCCCTATAACATACAATGTCTTTACATCTCGAATCTTCCTCGATATCAATTCCCAGCTGTTTCGAAAGTGAAGTTGAGGCCGTCGTTGGTTAGTATCTGTATCCCAAGACCGTCTTTAGGGGGCGAGTTTTCTCTTTTATTTGTTTTCCAAAATGGAATGCTGTCCAGTATGGAATGTTCCGAATTATCATATATAATGTCGCGTCTCATTGGTCTTCATCGAACACCTGTAAATGGTATACGAAGTGACTTGTTCATCTTGTATTTGTTTCAGGTCAGAGTTAGCTGAGTAAAAGGTAACATGGGTTGTGGGACCTCCACCCAAACGAAGCCGACCTATAGTCGCGCTACGCATGACACGGTCATCAGTGATGTGGAATTAGACGATAACTATAACGAACCGTCCACAAACAAGGGATTGGGAAATTCTTCCAGGAACACTTCGTCAAACCCCGCCATCATTGTTACACCAGCCTCTGCAACCACGCGCCATGTATCGTCCCAACCTCAGACGCCTAAATCTTTCAAATCGTCGACCACATCGCCCATCGATGAAGGCATTGAATTAGAAGCTCTAGATGAAGAAGACTATCCACCAAAGCCATGTAAACTGAAGAAAATTGAGATCGTGCCAGATGTTAGCATGTTTAAAAACATCGATGAACATGTAGCTAAGGTAGGTAGACTGGTGGCCCCAAAAAGGTATTTACTGATACATTGTGTCCCCGGCACTAAATCAGCTTTCATACACTGGTGGACCCGAAAAAAGAATCAAATGTCATACAGTGGTGGCCCCGACAATGTATCAAAAATCGTACACGAGTGGCCCCGACCATGCATTACTTTTCATACACAGATGCATGGCCCGACAATATATCATATGCCATGCGATGATGGCCCAGAAAAAGTATTAACTTATACGATGTTCTGTATATAGTGGCCCCAAAACTGCATCCACTAACATACATGTACAATGGTGGCCCCAACGACGTACCAGTTGCCTTCACTGCTGGCCCTAATTCTGTATAAACTATAGTGGCCCCGACAATACATTATATATAACATGTATTATAACTTTATAAGCTGTCATTACATGTACAGTACGTGTATTATAAATGCTTTATAAATCTATTTTCAGACTCCGAAATCTGCTACAGCATCTATCCCAGAGCTGGCAAAATATCTCTGTCGGCCAGCAAAGAATCAACTTGAAAAAATTCGGGCAATTTACCAATGGGTGTCGAGAAATATTAAGTAAGTGTTTGACACGTCACTGGCCGTACATCTCTAAAATGGTCATTTATATCAAAGATTTATTATAAATTCTAAAATGTTTTTTGAAGGAATATGTTTGATATGAAATATCCGTTTATACAGAATGATATTGTCTGATTAGGGCTTCCACGGCTCATTATATACGACATTGGTAGCAGTTCCGTATTGATTGCGTGATATATGTTTTTCGGTTTTCTCCCTTTTATGTTAGTGTCTTTATGGAATTGATCTAGCCCGAGATTCATCTGGCCCTGACAGCAGACTTAGACAATTTGACAGTCACACCAGACATCTGTCTGTCAAAATCTCTAGGACTTGTGTCAGGGCAAGAACACTCCGGCTTTGTGGGATCCTGCAGATGGGGGGATGTCCATATCTAATAACTTGCATCGTCGTGTATAACTGTTGGTTTAGAGTGTAACATAACATTTTAGGGATGGTCCTACTGAGTTTGAGATTTATGGCGGTATATCGTGATCTTACTTTCGTTTATTGATTTCTTTTTAGCGACGCGAAGTTTTATTAGTAAGCTTTATCAATGTTATAGGAATGCATAGCGCCTACATTTGGGATTTAGCACAAGCATGTAAAGGTACACATGAATGAAGAGGGCTCGGTTTGGGCATATCATGAATAAAAACCCAGCTGTGCTATATTCTGACCATATTGATAGAAAACTTCCATTTCCTTAGGGTTAGGGCTAGACCAATCAGAAGGAATACTGAATTGCACGAGTGAGATACACGGGACTTCTGTTTTAAATCAAAAATAAAAATGTCTACCGATGATCATCTATCGAGAAAATACCTGGGAGCTTGTCATACAGAACGACAAAAAAGAGAGGTTTAGTTTAAACGTCTCTCAGTCAATTTGGTTGAAATTATTTATTCTTTTGTATTTTATGCTTAATTCAATGTATTGAAAATAGACGTTGTATTTACCTATAGCTATGACGTGGCGGGATTCCTCAATCTTGACGGAGCACAAAAGAAATCCAATGATCCGGAGTCCGTACTCCGTAACCGCTGTAGTGTGTGCCAGGGCTACGCCGACCTGTTTTTGTCTCTATGCAGGTTAGTAGATAGTTCACTAGACAGTCGAGGTATTACAATACACGTATTATCTAGAGGTTATGATACATTAGAGTTCCACTTTTTTTCCAAAATTTGCTCCAGAAATCAGTTATTGGTACGCAAGAAAATAACATACAGGCTATCGTTGAATTTTAACTAGTTGTCTGATGAATGACAGTTATATTTCTCGAGTTGTTTGAACATTTTTATATTTTGCACGAGTTAGAAATTATTAAAAGTTTTCAACCCATGTGTAAAGTATAATCGATATTCACCAAGAACCCAGAAATATCTTGTTTTTGAATATTAACTTTAAACAGTTTACAACAAATATCGAACACTCTATTGCAACTTATATAAATCACTCTTTTCGGCCCGGATGGAAACCACAGAGGGTCTTAATGTGGGAGTAAATTGGAGTACCCTGACCAAAAATTAGGTGGTCAGGCAGATGAACCAATAACTGTATACGTCCGATCGGGGAATCGAATTCCGGCCGGCTTGGTGAAAGAGAGCGCTATCCACTTCTCCAACCGACCACCACATATTCTATTCTAATTTATACGATTTTCTTTATATAAGCACAAGCGTTGGTGAACAGATTCGAATGGAAACAATTTATATGAAAGTCACCCTCATAAAACTTTCTAGTACAACTACTGAATTAATCAAATACAATGTTTAATATTTCAGAGAGGCAAGTGTTCCAGCAAAAACGATTTCTGGATATTCGAAGGGGTATAGCTACAAAGTTGGCGTCGCCATAACAACCAAATCGGACACGAACCACGCTTGGAATGGCGTATTCGTAAACAATGAATGGCGTCTTGTTGATTGCACGTGGGACGCCGGACATGTTAGCGACAATAAGTTTCACAGGCATGAAGGAGAATTTTACTTCTTAACTGACCCGGATGTTTTCATCAACGACCATTTTCCATACATTAAAAAGGACATGACTTTAAGTCAACAATGGCAGTTACTTAACCAACCACGTGACTTGGACACCTTTAGCAAGTTGGTTAGGGTACGCAAACAGGCTTTTCAGTATGATCTAGACTTAGTGTCGCACAAAGAGGCAATCATCCCGGTAAACAAGGAAGTAGTTGTCAGGTTTGTTGCCAAAGGGAAGCCTCTCAACAAAGCTGGCGCAAGGCTCAGTGACGCAGACAACACATTGCATGACCAGTGCGTGTTTGTAGAGAAGGAAGGGGAGACAACCTACTCTGTCATGGTCAGACCGCAAAAACCGGGAAAGTACACTCTAAGCCTGTATGGTAACCAGGGAGAACAGGACAGTTTAAACAGTCTAGTCAGTTACGTGATTGACTGTAAAACAGTAGACAAAACCGCCAAACCATTTCCGGTACATTTTGGTTTGTGGGGAACAGAATCTAACTACGCAGAGTATGGGTTTGACAACGGAGTAGCGAAAAAGGCATCATTCGAATCGGATACAGGAGAGCTAGAAATTCGTCTGCCGGTCATAGAGCCAGTTAAAGCTCTTGGCAAGCTGTCCTACTCAGAAGACGACGAGGGCGATGATGACTACATCATGCTTGAGCAAGGTCGGAGCGAGCTCGTGGTCCAATTACGAATGAACAGAGCGGGCTTTTACAAATTTCTATTGTTTGCAAAGAAAGAAAACGGTTCGTCTTACGAAAAAACATTGCAATATCTCATATATTGTAAAAATCCGAAAAAGCAATATCAACCATTCCCGAAAGTCTTCCAAGAAGCCATGGCAGGACGCATGGCTCTAATCGAGCCCAAAACAAAGTTACTTCCGGCGGAAACGGAAGTTCATTTCCGTCTGACTTCTTCGGTCATAGACATTGTTAGAATAGGAACTAAAAACTATGAAAGGGGAGACAACAACACGTGGAACATTGATGTGATGACGCCCTCGTCTGGCGAAAAATTTAACATTTTCGGACGCATAAGTGATTCTGGGGATACTTCTTATAAAGCTCTCTACGCATACGACATTGGATGATTACCTGTGAAAACAAGAACCTCTTCGCAATACAAAAAGTTGAAAGTAGGACGAAAACTCACTGAAGTCACATGAAAAGCAGTATATACTTTGAGACTTCATATCCCATCAACATTTCCACAGTGCGGTATTCAGTTTATGAGAATAATTATATATTTATTCAATATTTATTTATGAATATAATTACAATTTGTATTTGACAATAACTCGTAAGTGCTGGGAACTAGTGCATACAATTATAAACTGGGTATGAGTGTTATATTCTGCATTAGGTAGGACAATAAAGTCACCATTTCCCTCATACGAATTAAATAGCCATTTTATCACAGAATTTAAAAGTTGCTAATGATAGTTTCAAAAATTAAGTTATAATCTTACATTTTATGAACGACATTAATTATATCTTTAACGATTGTCCCCTTAAGTAACCGATCGTCATCCTAATTAATTCATCGTCATTTAGATTTTTGAAACCCTTACAATGCGTCTGCTGTATTCTGATGGTAAATAATCCGCGTCACGGTGATAGGTCATTTGGTGTTTCACAAAGTTCTATCGAGAACAGTTTTGACAAAGGGCGCCAAATATTATTTCTCGTTAGTATACTGTGATTGTTCGTAAAATATGTTACTAAAGTGACAAAACGCATCGTCAATGGACCAGAGCAGCCTTTTTCGTAAGTTCAGAGGTCACGTAAGGTTTATCATTTGGTCATATTGTAACTATTTTTGATGGCATACAAGTACATGTATTTTCAAATCCAATATAGATCAATTGATTCGCTATTTTGCAAAGGTTGATTCCAGTCGTACCCAGATATAAGGCCATTTAACATTACGAGATCTGTACTTTTATTATCCAACTTTGACGCTTATATTCAGATTTAATGATAACTAGTATTTTCTAATTCAGCAAATCAACCTTCACTATCTTTCTAAACATTTTCTTCATGTTGGTAAGTATGGATTATGAACAGTTCTTGGTACACAACCAATAAGTGTTTCTATGTGACGTTTCGATGACTAGTACGGTATATGTACTCTGTCACCTTAGAAACGGAAACCCAAGAAGGTAGAAAATTCACCAGATCAGAAAGGAAAGAGTCGGAGTCCCAGATAGTTAAATCGGCACTCACAGACCATGCTATACAGATAAACCATGTGATTGACTGGGAAACTCCAAAGTATTGGACAGAGAGAGCATACCGTACTAGTCATCAAAACGTCACATAGAAAAACTTACTGGTTGTGTAACAAGAACTTTTCATAAACCTCAGTATCACTAGAAGATCTGCCAATCAGTTCTACAGAAGACTCCATACAAGTAACGTAATCTGTTAGAATGGAACCAAGCAGACTTGTTCTAGATTGAATAAAGCGAGTTGGTTCATTTATGACATTTACTATATAAAACAAATGAAGGAAATCGGAAAGAATGAGATTTTGTGGCATTGTAAAAACACTAAAATTATATCTTTCACTACATAATAAAGTTTGTCGTAATATCAAGAGTATTGTTTACCGAAGCTCGCAAGTTTTCTCAGAACGGGACATTTAAATTTTAATGTCTATACACTGTATAATTAATGAACATTGATGAAGCATACAGTACTCCATATAATTTCAGCACCAGGATATTCTAAACATGTTTAACGATCTGCCTTTATACGGCGATTTATACTAAGACAACGCCACCAGCGAAATTCCTAACTAACGGAAATAGAGAAGAGAATGAAACGTGTTAATAATGAAGTCTGATAAAGGAACCTACTCTTCAAGATGTGCCCCCTTACTCATCTTCGCTAGCCAAGTGTTCGCTTCGTGTGGAGTGTATACGAAGCGAACACTAGGCTAGCGAAGATGTCCCTTACTGTATATTCTGTATATTCTAATTGTGTCTAACATTCTAATATAAAAATGAAAATAAAAAAGTTCCCCAAATCTCAGGCAAGGATTGGACTCTTTTCTACTTCTAAATGGTACTGACCAACTTCAACAATTTGAAGATAAAATGTCAGACGAGGAGTGAAACATGGAAAG
>JAUMHH010167809.1:0-16643 GCA_032359455.1 Chlamys rubida | reverse complement strand
GGCCAACAAGAGTGATTAATATAAGTTGAAATAACTTGTTTCATAATTGTTGTAAAATAAATAAAGTTTATATATTTATATTTAAAAATAACCTCTGCGTGCATTCACAGAAATTAGCTTAAACTTTACTCACCGAAGTCCTAATCTGTTGCACCGTTTTCAATAAATGAGTTTTCAAAAATCATAAACAAAAGTGAGACAATATATTAATGGTGATTAAAATATCCCCTTGCGTCAATCCGACTTTATTATTACAACGTTTGAGCATTTCCCATTTAGTGAAACACAATGTAACTGATTTATAAAGCGACTTACCAAGCCTAGTCAACAAGTATCATAACTCTAGCTATCTACGAAGTCAGACGTTTAACAAGACTCTACAAAACATCAGTGCAGTTGTTTTCTTAAAAGACAACGTTTTTTGATATACTAGAATAATACGAATATAGCATCTATCGTATCCGCTTCCGGACGGAATCCGATTTGAGCATGGCATATGTTGCCATACATATTGAACAATCCAAATAGTATACAAAGTTACAACTCATGACACTGATATCTCGAAAGTTGTTAGGTCATTACGCACCCATTTCTTGTGAATATGAATAATTAGCAGGTGGTCAATTAGCAGGAAAACATCCAGCATCTAGAATATCTTTAAACAACAATTATAGGAGTAATTCTTCACAGTTGATAAAATGTACATACTTACAATTGTTACAAGCCATCTAGTCTGTGCGATTTGCAACAGTTCAAATACTGATCGCATTTCATGAAAAAGCATCGGACCATATCGATCATCGTCAACGATATTATTATCAATGAAAATGTTGTCCTGGTGAATTAAAGCATCATTTTGAGGTACATTGGAGATATTTTTAATGTGTTCATATTGCTTGCCTGTCAATGATGGCTTATAAACCTTATTTTTATCAAACGTTTTGTAAAAAATACTTCTGGTCGTATTTTCTCGTATACTCCAACCCATCACCTTTCTGGAATTTGAGAGGAGTGGGCTATTTTCAGAAATTTCTTATTCAATATCAAACTTAAGAGAGGCCCTTCTATGTGAAATAAAAAGGGAAATTGGAACATGGAGAGGTCAATTTCAGTTTTGAGGGGTCGATGGCCCCATGGACCTCTCCGGGATTATCCCTGCCTTTAGCTCTCAGGTTTTTCTTCTTCTATTTAGGGAATATACCGCTATAGTAGTTCACTCAAACCAAGCACTTAAAATGTTTCATCTGACCATCCTCGGGACTTATTGTCCATTGGCAGGGTCAACCATATTATGACATAAACAGTCAGTAAAATACTGAGCAAGGAAGCACCTGTTAAATCCTTTTAGCAAGCCGATGCAGAGAGTCCAACAATAACAAATACTTTATTTCATTGTGTACATTTGATATGCGTCTTCTGTATAATGCATGTAGGAAACGTCCGGTTTTCTTCTTTCAATCATTAAAATAATGTCTACGTACTTTTCGTACCACAGTATTCATAGCATATCGATCCTCGGGCAAAATAACCTTGAGCGGGGACATATATTCTTCATGAAAAAATTAATATTTCAAAACTTGTTTTAGGGACAGAGGGGATATACACAGTTGATATTTTAGTGTTATTTAATCAATGACGTATAGGAATGATAAAATAATATAAAATGTTGTACAATGAACTAATGTTAAAAATTGAAGAAGTTTGAAACTTTGCTTTTCAGAAAAATCTTACTTATGGGAAGTTTTTGGTAAATACAGTAAATACATTGTACATATATTAAAAAATAATAATAGCATACATGTATTCATCCAGCTACAAAACCCGGGATAATTTAATGTAATTTTAACAATCAACTACATATGTATGAACCTCAACATATGTCGTTTCTATTTTTGAGACAATAATCAATTATTAATGATAGCGATGACGTGAAAGACAAGGAGAATCAGTATTTAAGTTACCATAAGTAGGTTCGAGAAAAATGTTATGATACATGGTGAGTGAGGCGAAGAGTCAGTATTGACGGAAATAAAACCCAGTTATATGATTTACTATTGGTCGATACTCGTCGAGTCTTGGCTGGGTACATTAGGTACAATGTATATTTATACTGATGACAGTCATTATCGACTAGCTCACCTGGGTATATACTTTTCCATATATGGCATCGGTCTAATTTGTAAATGTGTCGTACAGGAATCATTCACGATTAAGGATGATCCCATTGAAGGTGTATCACGACCCGTATTGTACTGTTTAAGTAGGTGTTTTTTTTAAATATTGACCGATATCCTAACCCTGTGTACTTAATCACATTTACATGTTTACCCCTATATGACTCATCGTCAATAGAAGAGAGTTCCCGTCTAAAAATAGAATTATCCCGAACAATACCCGTGACGTCATTCATGCATGGCTGGTTAGAATCGTGACGTTTTTTGTATGACTATTTTTAAGGTATTGACAAATCGTAAGTCAGGTGGCAAACTCACCTTGTTACGACAATTCATGGAAACAGACTACCTAGCCCTGTCACACCTATACACAGCACTGTATGCTTACTATACATATAGACATCCTTTTAGCCTTAAGTACCCGGTATTTGGCGCTCGTTCAAGTGGAACTGAAAACACCTTTCAATATATATAAGCCTTTTCCATGTGTAGTTTTTCCCATTAGTGTGTCAACTGCTGATCGATCTCGACTGGTTCATACATTGTATATACTCTATACACACTACTTTAGCCGGGACGCCTTGAGTTTCTACACAGTGCAGGGTTAATATAACGAGTGTCCGTTTTGTTGAAACGTACACATAAACGTGCTCTGACATTATTGGATTGTAGTAATCTTATTTAACAGCACGACCGATCTACCTTTGTGAACCTATACTCACCTTCGGAGGTATATATATAAGACAACAGATGACCAGTGAATTATTAATGTACTTACGCGGGTTATACAGAAAACACATGTTTACACAATAAACCCTATAACACTGTGTACAAAGGAGATATTTCGTTCTGAAGACTACCCGTATTGCACACACTGGACGTAATTTTCATGAAATACAGACCACAGAACGGATAAAAGACGACAGCGAACGTGAACTGATTGACTAGTGTGTACACATTGATACCCGGGTTCACTGTACATTTATATTGTCGATACTGCAGTTACAAAGAACATGTCTCTACAGACAACTCGCTACATAACTGTTTTACTGGTACTGTTGTTAACGGGATGTACGCAAGCATCTCTACTGAAATTCCAGGGCAAGTTCGAAGCTGATTTCGAAGGTAAGATTCATGATATGTCTGTATAACTCAATTTAACGTAATAGCTATATATCCAATTTATGTTAGTCTCATAGAAGTAGTCGTCCATAAAGTACACATTACAAATGAACACGTTTACATATGTAATATGCATGTGCATAATGACATTTAAATGCCAATGTAAGACTAAGGCTACGTACACACAGTATAATATACAATACATAGAACAATAACTATTTCGGATGATGTCGTCCTTATTGTGTCAAATGAATGGTGTCCCCAGGTGAGTGGAAATGCATTTTGAATAAAGACATTGTCTAGTTTATTCAAAGATGTTCCTATCGTCTGTCTTCGTGGAAGTAACCTAATGACGTTCAGACACGTTTTATACCTACAAGTCCAAGTGTATCATGTTATAAGCTTAAATGTGAGAACATAAAGACCGTGCTTTTATGTGCTTTGTCAATTTTCAAATTTCACTTATATCACAGATCTGAACAAAAGAATATTTAAAATGAAAATTTGAATAAATTATACCTTCACAAAAAGCATATATCATAAGTCCATAGTAACATTCTCTTGCTCAAACTCAGTTTATCGGTTCAGTCTTAAATCCTATTTTAAATGATTTTTTTTTAAACCCGAATTTTGATCAGTTATTACTATATTTAGCAGAATCTTGTAGCTGTGATGATTTTGAATCACCCGGAAAGGTATGCTTTCTATTCAGTTTTGATACATTAATAATGAAACTATCACTGATATGAAATACATAAAAACTGTTATAGCTCGATACAGTTGAATACTGAAGGATTATCACACATGTATGCCACTGATAAAAATGTTACATTGATATTATGTTTCAAACATTTTGTTATCAGACTTCGTAGACGTCAAAATACAGAACAATGGACGTTACCGGCGTTCCCCTGGAAATCGGAGTCCATATCCTCAAAACGTTGACGTCACATTTACAACATTAATTGATGACGTCAGCTTACCACTAACACGAAATGATGACGTTGATCAGAACGTGCCTATTTACATATCTCGTGCTGGTGGCGTTACCAAACAACATGTTCCCGTGTTACAGGTACGTTTTGGTTTCTACAATCCAAATTCATTTCAGGCTGCTGTTTTAAAAGTAATTGCTGCCTAAAGCTGCTGTTTTACAATTTACAACATGATAAAAGGATTGGTTTTTTTTGTAGACAAATAATAAAATCGCAAACACTTCTGGTATAAAAAGTTAATTAAAACCTTTTACGATAATATTATTGTAACAATATTATTGTGACAAGAATGCATCAAAGAGCAAAAGAAAACTGTTAATGTTTGTCCCCGCTATTTCACCGTTACAATGCTTTACACAATGTGATGTTTGGATTTTGATGAGGGATATTTGAGACTATTAGGTGACATATACAAATATTAATTATCTTCTTCCTATTTCATGTGATATTTATATCATTCTGGCACAACATTAACAAAATTCACACCCCAACTAGATATAAAAGTTAACAAACAAATACATCATACAGTTTACGTACGTTGATCAGACCGAGACGTACTTACAACATGATAAGGTACACTGTGTAGCGACGTAAGTGAGTTTGATCGTATCTGTTAAACGTAACTTTTATTCGAACCCGACTTCATTTCCACATAAATTGGTTGTTGGGATTTCAACATGTGACTAAATTGGATTAGGATTGTATTATCACCGGCAGTTGATCCATTATCTCCGCCACTGGAGCGTGATAATGGTGTTATGCAAAGTTTCAATAATGTTCATTTAAATTTTAAACATGTAGAAGAATACATGCCCAATGCACACACACCGAACATATCCTGTGGGAGTATGCGTTAATACACCTACAAGTCCCAGGGGTGAACAACTATAATAAAGCGATGGTGTATGACTAGAGCTGTAGGCCGGTATATAGATAACCGACTGTCGGCGATTACGTTTATATTAAGGTTACTGCAGTGTTGGTAACCAATACATAGCTTCAACTTTACCTTGTTTTATTTTAGCAAAATAACTCCTCTAATAATATTTTGAAGAAAAAAACATGGGATAATTATTTCTACAGTGTTATACATGTAACAACCGTCCATACAAGTATAACATTTCTCACCGTACCTTGTGTTTTTGCAGTGAACATCACAAGACATTATGACTTCGCCGTTTGACACATGTAATGAAAACGAATGTACTTTATAATATACAGAGGCGATCATAGTATGTCAAGTGTTACATAGTCAAATAATAATCACCTTTACATTTACATATTATATTTTTCCGATGGAAATACCTTTACATTTAAATATAAGTTTTGTCCAATACAATTTATCTTTACATTTAAATATTAGATTTTTCCAATCGAAATACATTTTCATTTAAATATTAGATTTGTCCAATGAAAATACCTTTACATTTAAATATTAGATTTGTCCAATACAATTTACCTTAATATTTAAATATTAGATTTGTCCAATACAATTTACCTATACATTAAAATATTACATTTCTCCAATAGAAAATACTAATCATTAAAAACACTAGATTTCTCCAATAGAAAATAATTTTAAATTCACAATGTTAGATATATCCAATTGAAAATACCTTTATTTTCAAAGTATTACATTTTCAATGCAGTTGTTTTGTTTAATTAACAAGATACGATGGTTAAATATTAAATATAGTCTTTTTATTAAAATTGTTTATCTGCACTAGGTATTAAACGATGTGTTGGTATCAACTGATGCAAAATGAGTATAATTTGTTGATTTGTTTTCAGAATGTAGCATTATACCAGAATCTCGAGAAAGGAGCAGCTTTTATGGTGGAGTTTAATGACACACACATCCATAACATAGTAAGTATAGACTACATGGTTTTTATTTCATCTCCTTAGATTGATAGATCAATAGTAGCTCGGGGGTGGTCGGGTGGTGCAGTGGATAGCGCACTTGCCTTTCACCAAGGCGGCCGGGGTTCGATTCCCAGATCGGACGTGAAAAGGTATGGGGTCACCTGCCCGACTACGTGGGTTTTCTCCCGGTACTCCGGTTTCCTCCCACATAAGACCCCCGCGCGCCAACAACCGGGCCAACAAGAGTGATTAATATAAATTGACATAACTTATCTCATAATTGTTGTAAAAATAAATAAAGTTTATATAAAAAAAAATAGTAGCTCAAAACTTCACCATATTGTCTGTAAATTGTTATGATAAGTTTCCAAAAATCATGTGTCGGTCGATAACCTGACCTGATTCTATTTTTTTAAAGTACAGGTAAGATTATCTCGTATAAGTGCAAAAATATATTGAACACTTAAAGCTAGTATTATATTATTTACACCACACCCTTGTCACTTAAATAAATACAAGCATAAACTTCCAAATTGTATTTATGTTTGTCCATTGGAGGCTTACGTGTTTTACTATATTCAAGCTTGCTTACAGAAAACGATCGACCTTTCAAAATTCATCTCCGTCCGATAACAACAATAATTAAACCTAATTTAAAAGCAGTTTTATCAGCAAAATTGCACACCCAATGGCAACATTTAAAACATATCATTACTTAATTATTCAAGACAGCCCACGGAAACTAAATACGTCATAAACGACCAGACAGGATGATGCAAAGCTTCGACGAAATGCTTACCTACAATGTAAAAGCAATTGTCACTTCAACATAACAATGAACACACATTTCAAATTATTCTTAAATGATAACGATATAGGAGTAGTGTCCTGCAAGCGTTTTAAACTTTCCATGCTAAAGACTTTTGTTCATCTATTGTCTTTGATGTATACAAGTAATGACTGCTTCGACGATATATTTTCTCCTATATATACTTGCATGGTTCAAGGAGGAATGGCCAATTACAATATCTGTACCGAGCGTGACCCTGTGCGCTTGGCTTTAGGGCATTGACAATGTATCATATTGCATATGTGAATAAAATAGTTTGGACTGAGGCAAAAGAAAAAGAGAAAAAACGAAACGTGTTTAAATTAACTATGATATAGTATTGTTGAAGTCAATGACTAAAAGGAATATTATTTTACTGGATCTCATTGATAATCAATGAAGACATCATAATGGTTCACCAGGTCATTAAACAAATGTTTTCTATTTCAGTTCGGATCTTTACATTTACACGACGAGGAGTACTTCCTTGAGCAGACCAATCAAACACGCCCTTTTAAGGAAAAAACTAATCAAACAAGCCAATTAAACCAACAGCAGTCAAAGTTATACAAGCTGTTTAAAACGAAGCAACGTGATTTAAAATACGATTATATTTTGGAAGGTAAGTGTTCAACTCAACAGCTTGAATTTGAGTAACGATATTCTGTACTCACTTCTTACCCATTTGTGGCGTCTGATGTGCCTCCTATTTTGATGTGGGCTCACGGTGTCATCTTGTTGTGGTGTTTTTCTTTCTAGTTTTCCGTTCTTGTAACGACATGTTCCGATAATATGTATATTTACGCTGTCGAAGCTTTTTTTCTTATTCTGTTGGTAAAGTGAATGACTTGTAAAACAAATCTCATACAAAAGTACATTATTGCAATGACTTGTTGCATACTTAACTGAATAAGTGACAGAAATGCAACAGACTTATACAATTGCGCTAGCTAGCTTATATTGAATATATCACTTATTTAATAGTTAGATAATTTATGAATTGATACGTATGGACATTTCAGGTAACGAAATTCATGTCGTTAACAAAACATTGATGGAACAGTTTTGATGGATGTTATTGCTAGTTTTAGTGTTCGATGTTGTTGATATCGTCTCGTATCACGGCTAGACGAGTCACTGGAACCATATTACTCTATGAACTTGACACCGTTGTGATCCCACATCATTAGAGGGTTTGTCCTGCCGTAGTTAGGTGGCACATGGAATATAACCTTGTTGTACTGCGTTGAATCACAAATATTGATATTTTGTCCAACCTACTTGCTTATTTATCTAAAAGTCATTTTAAAAGTGCGATTAAAACAATAGCAATGTAAAAAATATTTATTGGTGCTGGCAATATTACTTCTTATCATCTTGTGCTTCATTTTATATTTCATCACTTTCTATCAAGTCCTCTACTGCCCCATAGGTTCGATCATTTCGAATAAATTCTTTCACTTCACGCGCGATCTGCTATTAAATGATATTTTACTATCATCAACAAAACATTGCTTATTTTGTGTGTGTATCTACACATTAAACAAATCTAGTTTACAAATGTCTTCTGTAAACAAACAGAAAAAGGACTGTAATTTATAGACCAGATAGGTTCATTATTCATATCACGCTCCATTCCTTATTCTCAAATTAAGTTCGTGAGATAGTAAATAGTTTATACATCACCTTATGTTAGTGTAGGCAATTTAAAGTAAGGGCTTTAATTTACTTCAATTATTGAATGCGGCGCGTTTAATTTACTCTTTCAATTTGATAGTTTGTTTGGTTTTCAATGCACGAGCTACGAATTGGTTAGGAAATTAAAATGTCTCTAGCGTGTTTGCTGTAGACGTTTACAAATCTTTGTCATTTTATAATTAAGCTGATTATCATATACATTAAAATAAGATATTCTACAGGGTGATTTTATTTAATAAATATTTTAATATAAACGGTACATAATAAGACGCCACGGAAGGATGACTTAATCAAGTTGATTTTTTGTTATAAACCCATATTAATGGAATGATTATATTGGGTTTAAAGTGCTTTTAATTACAACGATATTCTAGGCCAACTGTCCATACAGCGTGTAGGAAATATCTATTGTTAATCAGACTAGCTTCTGACTGTCATTATTACTTGTATTGCTATGAAGTGTCCATAGATAAAATATAGATACATAAGTAATGTAATCTATGGTTGATTACCGCATTGGAAAGACAAACACAGCCTTAGTACATTGGGTTACATTCTAGATGATATCGGTTACTTCTTTCGATGCATTGACATTCTATTTCAGCTGGTTATTTTGAATGTGGTCGAAAGGTTTTGATAAAGCGCAAACGTGTTCCTTTTGATTAAAATGTACATATTTTCTTTCCGGTTTTAACACTTAATGCATTTATATTACTTCTTAAACATGGTATTTAATTTATATACCGTATACAAAAGAGCACTGTGTGATTCGAATCCGACTTCCACTTCCATTACAATATGTATAATGTATAGGGGTTTGGTGAATCAAAAACGCTCATATATTTTATTCGTCCATAGGATATAATTATGTTTTTCCTGTTGAACATGATACAATAAATAGTCAGATTTAAAGTAAATATTAGGATAAACTGTATTTACCTATCTGGGCGTTGGAACGATGAAATAAGCACATTTATTTTACAAATTGGGATGAAATAAGACACCGGAAACAGTTTGGAAACCGTTAACATAACAAGAGAAATTTGTGAAATGATTGTTCCCTTCTTTATGAACACAACCTCCTCTCTGTGACATTTTATAGGACAGCGGAGGCATCTGTGTCTGTTTTTAGTACGGTAACTGATCAAACATTGTTAACACGTTGTCCAAATATTGATACCGACGTTCAGCCCTTCAATCAAATATAGCCAAATATTATAAATATACCAAAGTTTTAACAAACACACAAGGACAGTATCATATTTCTTAGTCGTCACGAAATGATAACAAAAGAAAGCTATCAGGTACTAAAAAATCGCAAGACATCCTCAATCCTCACAAATACGTACGGGGTCTTAAACTATTTTGTAAATACATAAATTATAAAGGGATGCTAATATCACTTCTAAATATTCGCCCTGACGTAAGATAACTCGGCTTTCCACGTTCATACCAGTACACCTTGCTCTGTCATGAACAAAACTATCTATAGCCAATTATATAGGCTGGCCCCAGTGTAGATCATCACGTATGTAATCAAATATGCTGCGACAGTCGGTACTATATAATTAGTTTATGTGTTTTATTTAATTATCCCGTTTCATACAACAGATGACCGAACTGGACTACAGAATATGAGACGAAAGTTTGACCACAATCTAGGAGGTCACATTCGAAACAAAAGGGCGATAACTGCCAACCAGGTGGAGCTGCTGATCGCCATAGATTACTCAGTTTATCAATAGTAAGTGTGAAATCCGGTATTATACATAATAAATATATGTAAACAATACTTCCTGTATAGATTAATTGCTAGTTAACAAATGTTATTGATGTAAAAGCAAATAAAACATACAACAATGAATCTACAACAATGAATATACCCTCCCTTGATCTACAACGTGTCCAAGTATATGCAAACAAACCATAGTAAAAGGGCTGTGATTCGGCTAATATATACTGTTTTATTACTTCCTTATCGTTTAGTACATAATGATTAGACGACGATACACTGTTATGTCACACCACACTACCAGTATATTGACTTAACCGTCTTCCTTATAACATCAATACAAACCTTTTGACATTACATGTAAATGAATCGTGATATCGGTTACCTGGCTGCCTCTGTAAACATGCACACTCAATAATACCTGTATCAAGGTGAAGATCACAGCACATAAGCTTTTCTCATGTATTCACGCGTGATATGAATATTGTTATTTGATACAAGGTAATACGACATGCCTCTATAGTTCTCAAAAGGAATTAATTGACGCAATTCTAAGTAGACTTGAATGGTGAACTCAGCACAAACAATCCAATATGGGTATCTATCGATAGCATGTATAGGATCTGCATCATGAGGAGTGGTGATGATATCACGATTTCACGAAGTTTTATTTAATCATCTTACTGGCTGGTAAAAATTTCGCAATCTATCTTTTCAGACCAGGATATAAAATGACACATTTAAATGTCCACCAATTAAAGATTAATGCTTCTCCTAGTTTTTTTCTTCTTAGACTAGGATATACAATGATACATTTTAAATGTTCATCCATAAAAGATTAATGCTTCTCCTAGTTTGTTTTCTTCTTAGACTAGGATATACAGTGATACATTTTAAATGTTCGTGCATAAAAGATTAATGCTTCTCCTAGTTCTTTTTTCTTCTTAGACTAGGATATACAGTGATACATTTTAAATGTTCATACATTAAAGATAAATGCTACTCCTAGTTTTTTTTCTTCTCAGACTAGGATATACAATGAAACATTTCAAATGTTCATACATTAAAGATAAATGCTACTCCTAGTTTTTTTTTTCTCAGACTAGGATATACAATGAAACATTTCAAATGTTCATACATTAAAGATAAATATGCTTCTCCTAGTTCCTTATCTTATTATAATAATCATATAATTTCTTGATTTTTGAATAACATAACTTGCAACTCCATTTTATCCTTAACTTATAAAATATGCTTGAATAATGTATTTTAATAGCCGTAGTACATGTATAAAGAAATAAACCTGTTAGTGCCTGTATTGTAATATGATGTACTCTCTATAATTACTCTCCAGTCATCATATGAGTATTATGGTTAAGTAATTATTTACCCTATTTTAATTGGATAGTTAAACCAATTTGGTACTAAGCAAAATAGACGGGGAAATGAATGAGTAAACATCACTTTAGACTATTAAAGGTTTAAGTATTGCTGGGGTTATTGAATCTTAAACACATCTGAAATAAGTGTGTTGGCCACACCAGTGAAATATTTAATCACAATCGTACAATGTGACAGAGGGACACTATTTTATTCTATCTTATTAGTATTTATTACCTACTACGGACACCCGTGTATGTGTTTAAAGACATATATTTGATCCTTTTCGATTTATGAGTCATTCAAAGGAAATCAACCTGTTTTAAAACTTGGATGCAGACGTATGAAACATTCTTTTTATGGCATACATAAACTGTTTAATAGACTACTTGACTAATCGTGAACTCTTCATTCAGCCATGCCCTGGTATCTTATTAAGGAAACGCCTTCTAGTTTTTACAAGGAATTAACTAAACTGAGCTCAAAAGTACCATCAAATTAGCTTTAATATATCAATATTAAATAATATACGCGAGGAAGAATACTTTATCAATACATTTCTCCTTGACAAGTTGTATTCCAAACAATACAGAAGCATGAAATAGTTTCATACCAGGGATCAGTTAAACCTATTCACCCTCAAGTTAAAAACCCTTTTGATGAAGTTCACCAGGTCACCAAATAACCCATTATATATACATATATTAATTTTTCTAACCCAAGCATACACAGATTTCCGTTTCGCTGAATTGTACATTTTGTAACCTAACAATCAACAAGAAATATGAAGTAAGGAAGTACTTGGTAGTAGTTGGTCGATGCAGAAAGCCTAAGAATTAAAATATCTACTGCATCATTTAGGTCTCATCATTTGGTCACCATAATGAAAATCGATGTCTGATATGTGTACCGAAACATTTATATAAAAACAGCCATATTTGAATATTGGAAAGGTACATATCAAATTCTGTATAATTTTACAAATTTACAATTTGGGGTACAAACTATAATAAATGTGTACTTCTATCATTTCATGTAAACCATGTAGGAATCAATACCATCTACAAGGATACGTGTGACATTGATGCTTGAACTACCTTTCTGTTAAATAAGATATTTTCTAGAAACAGCTTTTTAATGCTGATTACATGTTTTGCATATTTGGATCGTTTTTCAAACATAGCAATCAGGTATTTTAAGATGTACACGATTGAGATAAGATAAAATATTGTTCAGACAAAACGCACCAATTTATATAACATGTATGAGTGTTGCAGTTTTTCATACGCAAGTCAATAACGCATGTCAGCATTACTTAAGTAAGTGACGCATACATAATTGAGAAACTAGTCAGACACATTAGTTACTGACACACACTGATTTATAACGTTTATTTTTGCTACAGCTCTTAGGGAGAGAGGAGTTGATGTTGAATCATGAATTTTGACAGTATTTTCTATCAGAGACGTATACTTACGTGTAACACAATATTGTTACTTTTACAGTTGGTACGATGAGAGTACAGCAACAACAGCATCTGAGAAAGACGTTGAAGCGAAAGCGTCCGTGCGTCAGTTCTACGCCTTTGTTATTAATGCGGTAAGCATACATTACTGTACAAATCAAATGGAATCAAATATGAACGAAGCATTATCAAAGTGCAAGGCTACAATTACGTTATAACAGATGAATAACAGATTGTATATGAATTATATTATACATGATAACATTGGATAGCGGGGTTCATATGCATAATGATACAACTGCATATCAGGGTTCATATGATAAATGATAACATTGGATAGCGGGGTTCATATGATAAATGATAACATTGGATAAGGGGGTTCATATGAATATCGAATTGTTTTATCGACATTAATAATTAGCGGGTGCATTAGTTATTTATCATTGTACTGTAGGGTTGTTAAGAGCAATGATAGACGGATTGTATATGCAGACATCTTTATTTCAGATTGATGTTCGATACAAGAGCATCGTGTCTTCTTCAATATCCATGAGTGTAGTTTTCGCTGGAATATATATATCAGATGTAAGTATATGACTTTGGAAGTGGAATAATCGGTAGAAATACAACGGAAGGAAGTCCCAAATTAGAATTTAATTTATGTTGTTAATGCAAAAAGCTAGACAAAGATAATACTTACCGAACCATATGACCATTTTTCCAATTCAGACTCATCAGTGGAATAACGTCAGACTCAAAGATAGAATATAAGCGAGCGTAAGAGAGACAAAAACATGAACTACAAATGCATATAAAATTATAGCTTGGAATTTGGTATTGGAATTTCATGTACATTTGAATTGATTTAGACTTAGTATACATTTCTGTTTCTTAAGGCCATCTGAGTTATTTCTTGATTTTGAAAATAAAAAATTACAACGAATTCGTGAGAATCTATTTAGTGTAATACAGCGTATAAACCATAATTGAAACTTGAAACGTTAAAGTCTGGTGTTACGAGACGGAAAGCAAATATCAGATATAAGTTTCCTAGCGAATACTTGGTTTGCCTGATTTTCCGTATTTCCATATATCACCTTTAGTTTTGAGCACCCGGAGCTGTACACACAATACTGTTATGAGTATACACAATACTGTTATGAGTATACACAATACTGTTATGAGTAGTCTACAAGCTGTAAATATTGTACATTTTATCATACATTGTATCTTGACCATATGTAAGATGCGCTCCATGCTCAATATGTTATCAAGAATAAATAAAGCCTTAATTATTATTATACATGCATATGGAAAACGGATGTTGATGTTAATCTAATACTTACTAAATGAGTAATTATCATTGTATATTTAAAACAGAGCTTTGCCGCATCAACTTGGACAGAAGACAGAATAGCTGTTGGCTCCAAGTTTACTGTGAACATTAACACTGCCTTGACTAAGTTCCGGACATGGGAACAAGCCACTTCCGGTCTCCCGAGTCATGATCATGCGATGATGTTCACTAAGTGAGTGTCCGCAACCACATGTGGTTTATTTTTTATGGCTCAGTAAAACAGTTTCAGGTTGTTCACAGTTTGATAAATTCTCCTTTTCCTTTCGTTGTCTGTTCGTGTTGATATGAAGTTTGATTTATTTTGAGTGTTAACACTGTTGTAAAATGGTGTATGTTTTTTTTCCAGATGTACTCATTACAAAGAATTCACATTTGTCTTTATTTTTCCAGATACGATTTCACAGACGAGGGCGATGGTGGTGTAGCTGGTAAGTTATCAACAGTTATCAGAAAGAAAAAAAAAACATCAAACTATAATTTTGTGTTTTAAAATATTCATGTCAAAACAGAAAATGACTTCTTTGTCATTATATGTATAACTTCAAATGTGCATTGTACTTGCGATCGTACATATTCAGACAGTCCCCAAGCCCAAACCGTTACCTTGAAGGAAAAGGTTCGTCAGGAATACAAAATAAGAGATATCATGATGTCCATTTTTATAATAGAAGCCTGTGTGTTAGTTGCGTTTATCCCTAGTCTTTTCCGTGTAGTAGTACCGAAAACATAAAATAAAATATAGAGGTTAAACACTATTATTCTTTCTCATACATCTTCTGCTATTGGGAGTTCATCTATAATACAGTAAACTTTTACACTTCCCCTTTTTCATTTTTCATAAGGTTTATCATATACACGCGAATAGTTTCGTACCCAGTATTTATACAACATGTACAAGAAATTGTATTTGTAGTTAACAGAAAACAAATTTATTCTAACAACTAATATGTAACTTAAATGATTTAATTATTTGTATAGAATATATTAGTCAAAACAACAGCATTAATAAAATGGTTTTAACATAACAGTTATCTATTTATTTGTCTACATGACAAGTCTTTTTAGATTGAAAGTATAAATCAATTAACTGGTGTTTCTTTATATAATAGACGTATATTAAGAAAACGGTTATCTAAGTGTCTGTCTAAAGGTCTAATACATGGAATATATAACTCAATTAAGCCATATAAGTACAATATATAGGATCTTACATGAGTTTCCATTTCATATGAGAATTATGAAACGGATCCAAGAATGTTTCCATGAAGCGAGCCTCTGACGAGTTAAAATGAAAACTTCGTGACGAGTTTCATCAATCTCATATGAAATGGAAACGAGTGTAAGGCCTCTTTTTATCACATAATGAAGATTTGTGGCATTTATTCGTGTTAAACAATCGTTTCCATGCAACCTTGAAATGTAAGAGGCCGCCATTTTGACTCCAGTGCGTAAGTCTGTGACGTCATGTACACTGTACTCGTCCTAGACGTGACGTCACAATTGAAACTATTGAAACTTACAACCAATCACAGGGCTGATAGGTCATATAACATGGGTTAATATACCAAAAAAATATGACATGGGTATATTCACTGTATAACAGTACATTGTGTGATAAATAACAAATATTATCTTATTATTCATTTAACAGGGTTAGCCTATTTAAATGGAATATGTGGAGCGTCTGCGCAGTCAGTTGTTGAGGATCTGTTTGATTTCGGAATGATGACAATTGCAGCCCACGAACTTGGTCATAAGTAAGTGTTCAACTTGCTTATTTTATACAATGTTATACATGTATCGGTGTATATCGGTGTATATATCGGTGTATATCGGTGTATATCGGTGTATATCGGTGTATATATCGGTGTTTATCGGTGTATATCGGTGTATATATCGGTGTTTATCGGTGTATATCGGTGTATATATCGGTGTATATCGATTATCATGACTCCCGCTGTAAGTTAGATTTATGTTGATTTACTTTTATACCCCCGCCATAAAATGGGGGGGGGGGGCCTGTAG
>JAUMHH010167798.1:0-16644 GCA_032359455.1 Chlamys rubida | reverse complement strand
TGTATAGGCTTTGTCGTTAACCATAGCTTGGAGGCATGTTAATAACACTACATTGGTTGGGAAAACTTTACAATCAATCGTCTTAAGGATTGGTTACTGCCATTTTTTCAATATTTGAGTATATGTAAAACCTCAGCGGCGATGACTCTATGCAGTATCAAACAGGTTCACTTATTTCAAAGCGATTTACCAACAGCAAAAGAAAATTCAAAAGAATCGTATCAGAATATTAACAGTATTATCTATTTGTATTTCCTTTTTGGCCCCTAGAATTACCGAAAAGTTCCTAGAAGGACGAGAAGAACATTGTATAATGTATTGAATTCATGTTGGGTTTACTCAATCTATTTCCAATGTTTAAAAAAAATGCAATTCCTGTGTGAATAACGTTTATCCTTCAAGTAGTGGTGATGACTACATTACGGTGGTATGTGTATATATGGACTGAGATGTCAAGTAGGGGCAAAGTCATTCATGCTACCCCTTCGTTTGCAAGTTGAACAGTCATGTTGTACACGACGTAATCGCAAGGCCTTGGTAAGCTAACAATACATCTGCGGGAATTGAAAACGCGTATATTTTGATTGATGCACATGTATCGCTAGAGGCGACTAACGCGCAACCCCCTGCATGACTTCGTCCTTGTGGTCTGCTTAGGAGACACTGAATAAACCAAAATTGATCCACTCCCTCCTCTTCTAGGGCATTTTTCTTCACATGACTTTAAATATTGCGAAGTTAAATCCTTACTAACAAAAGTGAGTGTTTTTTGGCAACAGATCTTTATTTTTCATCATTTTCTGAAAGTTATCCAGCCATTCACAATTCAGCTACTTAAGCTTCAAAAAAACGTTTATGGATCAACAGAGCTTCACTTTATCCTAATGGTGCTGAATAACTTATCCTTAACATAACAATTTTCGATTTCAAAAAGAAGTTTCAAAATTTTCTTTGATGCATTCTATTCGTAATCATAAACATTTTGCTACATAGGAAAAGCTTAGATCATAATTGATCTAGTTACTAACGGATGAATTCTGTGAGTCATTGATAGCGTATATATCTACGCAACGAGTCCAAGTATTGTAATGACGACTTTGTCACTGTAGCCTTAGCGCCCCTGGACACACACAGATCGCGATAGACGAAACACATCTTTTGAATTGAATGTACGTAACTCCATTACGCAAACCAAAGAATACCGTCTGCCTCTCCCCAATTGGCATTGCATTTCAGGATTTGCCTGTAGAGAAATTGTCTGTCTCCGGCGAAATTTATCTTTGTCTTTCGCTGTAGTGTATACGGTGACGTTTTAATCGAACTCGTCTTAACATTTTGAATGTGTATATAAACGCCGGATTGCACAAACAGACAGACGCTAATCTTACTGGTTTTAGCATCGACAATCCAATAAGCCTGCACACACAACAAGGAATAGGTGACAGGCTTACATTAGTATGAGGCTGGTTACATTAGTAGCTTTTACACATGGGCAATCGAACACACAAACAGATATGTTTATCATTCAATAGAGGTTTCTGTGAAAAAAGAGCACGCTACTACTACTTTCAAACTATCGTGATGAAATGATTAAATGTAATTATTCAGGTTTTCTGTATAGCATTTTGAACCATTATTGGGCTAGGCAAGATTCTGTATTGAGTTTATTTATATTGGCACTCCTATTCTTTTCAAACCACTTACGCCTTTGTTAACCTTTTTTTAGGTTCCCGTCTATGTGTTGTGAAACCACTGTAGTCATGTGTGATTCTCTACGATTATTTAGATTTTCTCTACCAAAAGTTTACATATGTAAATGTTTTATCCGGAGAGAATATGTATTGTATTTATACAGGGTTGTCCTGCTCAGTTCATTGTTAACTACTTTCCATGACCGTCTGTCTTCAGGTTCGTGTGTTGCTGGAGTAGTTGGCCTTACCATGCCGCGGTATTGCTTATTTGGAGACACTGTTAACACTGCCTCTCGGATGGAGTCGACAGGGAGCGGTAAGCATAAAGCGTACCTCTTGGGGTTTATGTTGACAGTCTGGTGCATACAGCTAGACGCAATTAGTTGATGCATTGTATAAGTACACGTCTTTGCAACGCTAAGGCTTGTGATCAAATCCTAATTACAATTTGTTTTAATTGCAACTTTTCATATCAGGTGAATTTTGATTGAATACTTTATATAAATGGTATTATAAGTCTGTAACTACGAAGTGTAAAAGACAATGCATTACCTTAAAACTAGGTTTTGTGGTTTTATTTTATTGATATATGACGCATATGTTACTATTAATACCGGAATATCAAGACATGTCAATATTAAACCCTTAAAACTATCGACAGAGATCCGTTCTTTGGTACAGTTCCATCAGACTAAGAGATGAATAATCTCCTGAGGATATTTCCTCTATAACAAGGATCATGGAAGGCAGGTGTTGTTTGCGATGTTATGGGACAATATGCCTAGTGTATTGATATGAAAATGATATAATAAACACCGGTGGAATATTTCTAACTACATAAACATTTGAGAAACAAACCTTAGTGCGATAAATGAGTTATCAAATAAGTGTGTGCGTAGGTGTCCAATGACGTGGATTCAGGAAATCTATTGCGTTATTGATATATTTCCGGGAAAACTTTTCATCAACTTGGTTTTAAGTCACTGATGACTAAACCGTGACAAACGCACTCATTTACCTATGTATATATGAATGTAGACACGACACACAAAATGTCGGTTTATTTCTCTATCTATAATCACAAATCATACAATATCCGTACAAAGCGTAGGAAATTCTTATTTTAAAGTAAAAAATATGTAGTGATTTGGTCATATTTTTGTCTTTGTCCCTTCACTTTTCAGTTCCAGTTAATGTCTTTTGTTTTAGCCTTCAGTTATAACGATGTTCTTTTTCGGGGGTATTTCCAATTGTATTTTAGTTATTTCATTATTTTTGGTTTGCTGTAATTTTTGTTTCTCTTGTATTTACCGAAATAAGTGGTGTTTAAAATTCGTTCTTACGCATTGATGTATTAGTAAAGCGATTTTTAGTTTACCTCATCCGGCACACTATAAGACACAAACTCAATTAGATTTAAGAGAGAACATATGCTTAGTCACATGTGCCACCGGTACATGTTATCATTTTCCCGGGCAACTCATGCCGAATGCTGTCCAGGTTGATTACTTTCTCGCCTCTCCAATCATTACTGCTTCCAGGAATTTTACATAACCAGGTATTATTTTACATACGTAGAAATTTTGGTTTGGTTTAGTATTGTTTAAATTTTGGTTTGGTTTAGTATTGTTTAAATTTTGGTTCGATTTAGTATTGTTTAACGTCCTATTAACAGCTATAGTCATTTAAGGACGACCTCCCCTGTGTGCAAGATGCATGCGTGTAGTGTATGCGTGTATGTTTCGGGAGGCTGCGATACGTTCGTGTTTGTCTCCTTGTGATAGCACGGAACCGATGCCGACTTTATAGTGCTACCTCACTGAAACATACTGCCGAAGTCACCCAGCAGTGTCACATTATACTGACAACGGGCGAACCAGTAGGCACACTCCTAAATTGCTGAGCGTTAAGCAGGAGTAGAAACTACCATGTTTAGACTCTGGTATGTCTCGGCCAGGGGACAGAACCCAACGCCTTCCTCACAGGGGCGAACGCTTAACTAAAGGCCAAACGTGAGGCATTGTCAAGGGAAAGATTAGGAAGAAGAACGTTGTTTAGAAAGAAGAGAAAAGATAAGATCCCAAACTAAGTCGCCTCTTACGATCATGCAATGGGGGCAGCAGGTACAATTCTTACGCCCTACCTGCAGGGAAAGTATGTTGAATAGTGGTATATTGTATGGAAAGCAAGCTAAATAGTCAAATAGAAATGCCACTAATAAAACATTGTTTTAGGCATGTATGTTAACTGTTAACAATTTGATAAGGAAGTTGTATATCATAAAATGTAACACGCTCCTCTCTGAATTGGAGAAAAGTTAATCGTTTCAAATATGTTTTTGTGTGCATTGGTACAGACTGTTATCTCGGTGTTTGTCCTTATCGATATGTTATATTACAATGTATGTATTCTAACTTACAATAAATTTTGCATTCGGCCTTGCAGCTTTCCGAATACATATCAGTGTTCTGACCAAGAACGTACTTGAAGACCTGGGAGGATATCAAACAGATTTTCGGGGAGAAGTGGAACTGAAGGTAATATTTTTCATACTGGTGCATACATGCCAGATCATGGCCCTCACAGTTTGACATTTAACATAATTACAACGGTCAAATTGTTATTGTGAATTTTATTGATTTGTTATGCTTTTCCGCAAAATATAAATTTTACAAGCACATTATTAATGTTTCTTGTTGATGTATCAGCCTTAGGTGTCAGAAAGAACTTTTTCTTATCATTTTTATTTCTTGTATCTTCCTTAGGGCAAAGGGCTAGCAAAGACATATTGGCTGGTTGGTAAAGATGGTTTCTCTAAACCACTTCCGGAACCACCACCGTTAAACGAGTAAGTAAATTAATTACAATCGGTCTGCAATAACGTTAGTACATACATATACCTAACCGAGGAATGGCATTGTGATAGATATTTTGTTGGACATGTGAGCACATTATTTTTTAGTTATTTGATAAATTATAGCCTTCTTTTTATTTCTCGTTCGGATTTTTAATAATGACAAATCCGTTTCTTATAAACTGTTGATTTCTGCAGACAGCTTTGGTCAATTGTAAATTAAGTGTAAATTTAGTAGTGAATACCTAACGTCGGCAATTACTTAGCACGTGATTAAGATAATGTTTGTTATATGATGAACTAAAGGTTTTTATATCACTTTTTTAAATAACAGTGTAAACAATCATGGGTAAGTAAAATAACAGTGACGCACCACTATTTCCTCTGCACTATCACTCTACGACCCTACTGTGTATTCCACTTCTATGACTGACTCGCTTGTAGGTAATGACTCGGTGAATTTAAGACCGAAATTCATGAGTCATACATGTATTTACTACACTTGCATACCGTAATTAATATGAAATGTGAGGATTTCTCAATATAAATAACTGTCTGAACTACGTTTCCTAAGCTGCTAACCTCGTAAGCATATTAAGGGCATTTTCCTTTATTAAAAGTACCTTTAACGACTTGGAGTATTATCATCTGATATGACTTGTGAAATTCATTGATGTTTTCGTTGAGTAATAGATAAGAAGTGGAATACACAGTTATGTTGCTGTTCCCTGGGTTCGTCTTTCATCGTCTATCGTTCCCTTAGTCGATCATGGTTCTAGTGCTGAGAACATTAGCTTACCGTTATCTGTATTTCCATTCTATACAGGCCCTTTCCATTCTCTATGTGCCACCATGTATATCTTTACACTGAATTCATCTTTACCAAAGATTTCCTGATCACCTGTGCTGTTTGTGATAACGGTATAAATTTTATCCTTGTTCACTTTCTTGGCATAGCTTTACTTGTCCTCCTGTGATCGCTAAAGAGTTTTGCACCGTTTAACCAAGACGTGCTGGTAGATACGGGCTCGACTCTAGGGACAAAGGACGAATTTTGCTAAAATCCCTAGCAGGGTCATTAAATGATTGTCTGAATAGTATATTTCTCGTTGCCTGTCTAATATATGATTGTACAAAAATAGCGTTTTTTGTTCTATGAAAGAAGAAAAACAATATTGTTTCAGTTACTACGTCATGATGGCACCTGGTCGTCATCTTAAATAACATAGTAAATAGATTCAAATGAATAGCTCAATTTGCATTGAGTGTTGTATGTGTGTGTGCTGTTTCGTCAAAAGGCCTAGGTTATTATCAGAACACGAATTTAGTTCGATGGCTGATGACTACATTTAAAAAAAAAAAGATGAAATTTCATTGGCAATGTAAACGATGGCAACAAATACCAAAGTGTCAACTAAACCGTATGTCCCACTCAAAATCGTTAAAGCTAGGGCAAAACTGAAAGGACGCTATGGAAAAATCTGAAAAAGGACGCTAGGGCAAAATCTGAAAAAGGACGCTAGGTCAAAATGTGAAAAATAACGCGAGGGCAAAATATGAAAAAGGACGATAGGGTAAAATATAAAAATGACGCTAGGGCAAAATATGAAAAGGACGCTAGGCCAAAATATGAAAAATGACGCAAGGGCAAAATATTAAAAAGGCGAGATTTAAATGGAGAACCTATGAAGTACAAGAAGAATAAGAACAGATTGTAGATCACAATTAGAACCAACATGGCCATTAATGTAGTGTTTCAGATCCGACATGGTAATGTATTATGAAGTGTGACGTGCGTTTTAATCAGTTCAAAGTATGAAGCGGCTCATACAAATGACAGGAAAATTATGTTTTTTAATTCTAACACTAAATGGCAGAACATAGGAAAAACCTATAAAAAGGCGAAGGAATTAACAATTAAGCGTACAAAGAAAATAAAACCAGGCCAAATTATCTTGAAGAGTAAGCATTTGCTGGTTTATCTACGATGTCAAGAAATATAACCAGATAATTAAAATCAAAACCACCGGGAACGTTAATGAGTGTAATTAAAAGGTCCAGTTCATATCCTATATGGAGGAATATTTCCCAAAGACAGCATTTGTAGTTATGGGTAAAACTGGAGGAATCGGCAAGGTCTTTATCACCTGTTCCAAATCTCCAATTTAGCATGCTATCGTCTCGCCCATTGTCTGGCGTTGTCTTCAACAGAATCCATTCGGTTTTTTAATTCACATATAAATTAATGATGGGAGTTCCTCGATACTTTGGACTGTGCATGAAAGGCAACCAGCACAGCATTCCGCCCGGTCACATTATACTGACAACGGGTGAACCGGTTGTAGCTATTCCCCTAAATACTGAACGTTAAGCAGTAAATAACAACCACTATTTTTAATGACAGTGGTATGTTCCGGCCTGGGAACAGAACTCATTGCCTTGCTCACCTTGGAGAACGTTCAAAATTAAAGCCAAATGTAAGGTGTTATCAAGCAAGGCGCCTGAAATTAAAAGGGAGTTAGGGAGCAGAAGGAAATATAAAGATCCCATATATTGCAATGGGTGCAGCAGATTTATTTTAGTCGCTATTGTTTCCCCAAGTAAAGGGCACAGAAGCCAATCCCCACTTCTGTGGGGGTTCCCACAGTAGTCGCATCTTACGATACATACAGTGGGTAACCGCAGGTGCATTTTTTGTCTCGATCTCCGACCTGCCGGTGTCGGTTGTTACTGTTGATACCGCATTTAATGAACGAAGACATTGTTATGACTGTATCCTGGACATTAAGATTTCCTGCAAAATCGCGACGGCCATAACATCTATGGGACGCAGCAGAGCTGATGCTAAATTTGATTATCTTCAACAGATAATCTATTAGTCTCCTGTATTTCCTCTTCTGCTTTGCTTTTATGTTAAACTACCCGTAGACATTCATAGTCTCTGCCTTCAAAATATATCTACATATATCACTACTTCCTCCTAACATCGCCAAGCTGAATCAAGTTCAGAAAGTACGTCAAAATTAACACAAACGTATGCCGTTTTAAGCATTGTGTCGACTATCAATGTTCTTCCTTTGTCAAAAACATGTCACCTTTGTTCTATCATATCAGCTCTTTTCATTCTCGAATTAATGTTTCCCCTGAATTTTTGAGATTGTTATCGTAATACCAAATGTATTTACACATATTTTTACATATAACTTATGCCAGTCAAGTCATCTTAGGACAAATCAGGCAAATCTTATCAAACTAACCAAAAAAAAAAGTGTTCATTACTTGTAAAACTATGCATCAAACTTCAACAATAAGAATATGAAAGAAAATGAGAAAGTGCAAGAAGTTTTTTATCATAGTTGAGAATAGAAAGATTTTTGTTTTCATTTATTTACATAAAACGTCCTTTGATTTTTCGGAACACTTCTATATGATGAACAGCACATGTGATTATTGGCTGGATTTTTCATTAACAATCTGAAAAAAGGGATGATTGTTTTGTTTTGTTTTTGTATTGTTCAACGGCCCATCGACAATGTGAGTTATTTAGGGCCAACAATACTGTAATAAGAGTCATTCACGAAAATAAAAATATCAAACGAAAACTTAATAGCTTAAAATATGTCATGGATTAACGAAATACATCACTATCGAACAAATTGGCTGCACAATATATCATATGTTATTTTAAAGACCAATGGAGTGTAAATAGTCATATATTGATTACAAAGAAACTGTATCGAATAATCTTTTCATAGACGGTACATCATAACATTTTTGTGTCACGTATTTTTTTAAATCAGCGCATTCAATCATCAAGTGTTTGACTGTAAATGGTTGATAGCATGCATGACAATAAGGCTGGTCTTCCTTACGCAAAATGTACATGTAGCCATGTATGAAGGAGCTCGTATACGTTTAAAAGACCATAGTGCATGCACGCATCAATGATTTGAAATCATTCGTTTGATCAAAATTTAAACCTGTTTTGACTGTATGCAGATTGTCTGGTCGTCCCTACGCAACAAAATAATTTCTTATTATTTGTTTTGATATGTGAAACTATGTTACAAACATTTACTAAATTGGTTAATGCCACCTTCAACCATTTTGATACGACGTGAATGGTAGACATTTCCTATTTAAACAAAGCACATTACATTCGGACTTCAAGAACAGAATAACAAATTTATCTGTCTGAACTATCGAACGAGAAATTCTATTTTTACCTTTTTGTTGACAATTAAAGGGAATCAGAATCTGCACTTTAGCCTGAAAATCAAATCAACACTAAATGTGTCCTTAACTAAGTACTTAGTATCTTAGAACATCATTTTTTACACTCGCGGACCTATAAAGATCCACTTTCGAACAGTTCTAGGAACGTTAATGGTGTTTTCTTGGAACAAGCACAGCTCTCTTAGGTTCAATCTGTAAAGGTTAAAGTAATTTTCAAAGACGGTTTATACAGCTAGTGAGAATAGTCTGGCGTACAACCGTAGTGCTTTCACAATGCTAGTGACACCCAAACCCCAGGTTACTTTTGTATCAAATTAAGAGCTCTTTTTATCGGCCAATTATTCACCCGAATAAAACAAAATTGTCTAAATGACTCGAAACTGTCTTTTTTGTTAAAAAGAGTTATCTTTTTCCCTTGGATTTATTTTCTGTAGTACATTCGGCAATTCTAAGGAGTTTTTTGTTATTATGTCCATTATGTTACAATTCTGGTACATTTGTAAATGTATTTAAACCATAACGCGACATTATTGTATAACTTTTCCTTAGGCATACTGAAAATAAAACATGTGTATTTCGGGAAATTCAGTTTGAACTATTTCCGCGACCTGAAGATATCTGCGAAAACTGTTGCGCGTATTTTGAACGCTGCAAAAGTATTTTACATGAAAATGTGAAAATTTAACCTAATGAAACGGAAACGCTGTGTGTACAGTTTCGTAATTTTAAATATGTTCTTTTAATGCTTATGAAGTCATTGTTGTTTTAATTTGAATAATGCAGTTAAAAACAGGACTTGAGGAATCTTTGCATTTCTGATTGATGCTTGATATAAACACACATCTCAACCCGAGGGTTGCTATTTCTCAGACTGCATCAAGTTGGAGTGATATAGTATATTTTCTCCCACACATTTGTTATCGTAATCTAGTTGTAATGGTTATGACAAAATCGATGCCGCGACCCTGGTTGCGCTGTTTAAAGTGTTGACGCAATGTTGATTTTTTGTTAAAAACCCCGCGTGGGCTGTCTTTCCCTAAAGTATGTAAAGACCGGTTTAAGTCTTCCTGATAAAAACGGTAATGCATCTGTGAGGTGCAATGTATGGGGAAAACTATCCTTTGCCACCAACGAAAAAAACCCGCATGGTCAATTTGGCTTAGATTTAAATTAATAAAATAGTAAACATTGTTTCGTTACAAGACTAAACCTATTTAATTATATGATTTTTATATTTGTCTCCTTCCGTTTTAGCCTAGCATCGGTTTTGGACGTTCAGAAGCTTCAAAAAGACCAGACTTCTAATAAAGCAGCAGGAAACAACACATCCAAACAACCAGCACAAACAACATCGAAAGCCGAACCGAATAATATTAGTGTTAATGAATTGCAGTGTGCATGCTGTGACTTACCAAAGTCCTCACCTAAACACGATTCACAAGCGTATGACAGCAATGACAACCCGAAAGCTAAAAATGGGCCAGCTAAAGCCAACCGGATACAGGTGAACTGTGATATTTGTGTGACTGGTAACAATCAAAATAATTCAACAACAAACTCAAAAGATGGAATTACACCTGTTGCGAAAGTATGACGTCCCTTGATAATGTAGCATGCGACGGATTTTGAAAAAATGATACATTGAAAAAATATGACCGGCACATAACTTTTGCATAATGATGCTCATCGTTATATTGATGAGAAATGAGAAAACATCATTTTCCGACTAGAATTTTATGTCGCTCTTAAAGAATTGTTTTCAACAGTAAGTTTATAATTCCATAGCTGAATTTGTTTATATATATTTTAAGATGAATTAATAGTGTACACTAAACTATCTATCAAATATTTTAGATGTTCTATCTGAGGTTTCAATGACACGCGCTTTGATGACAAGAGTGACATTTAAATGAATCTGTTCCGTCTACAATACTTCTTTTTTGTTAATAAGCACAACTATAATGCATAAAACGAAAGTACATTTATTTGAAGTATGTTTAAACACTTAGTTTTAGCAATATCATATAACATATATACAGTTGAGTACCTGATTATAACTTTTATAACATACAATTATAAGTGTATGATAACTGACATCGGTCCAGCATGGTAAAATTGATTTAGAAAATTATCATTTATTTCTTATAATTGTGGATGAATTCTATTCAACATTAATCTTTAACCTTATGATCAATATTACTGTATCACTGTAAATAAAATCTTTACAAAGGTTACTTATTAATATGTAATATAGTTACATTTTCACTTTTAGTCATTGTTATGTAATCATTTACAAGAAGGAATAACATTCATTGGACTTTGAACGCAAATGGATCAGTGTCGTTTTGACATCTTGCCTCTATCTTCAGGCAAAAAGGTGAGATCTTCAAAAGAAGAAGCAAAAATCCAGGTGATATATAAACTGTTCCATGACTTTCTTTTGCACTACCTATATAGACACTTCAGTTCCGCATACTTCATTGAATTTGTTATATTTAGAAAAACAATCACTTTAAATCTAAAATGTGTATTCAGGCATGAACGCATATCAGTTTCATCTAAATTTACCATGAAGCCCGCTGCAATATTGATTGCACCAATTTGAGTTAATACCTACATAAATGTTCTCATTATAGTACGTTATATCCCTACATCAAATTTCCCCTGCAAGTGAATTAGTAAAGTATACCGTTCACCACATTTCTTAAGTAAATTTATTTTGTTTAATGGTAAAAGTAAAATCATATTTAACCTGTGTAAATAAACCAGGGAGTTTAAACGCCATTATTAGCAATTTAGGAGAACATTCCTTGTTTTTATGGAGATTTTCATAAAACGGACCAGCGCCACGTCATTACCCGCGTTTTTCAAAACAACTATTACATGCACACGTTTGCAATAAGAAAATGCATTAAGCTGAATATCCCATGACTCTGCATGAACACCATTTATATCTCATTTTGAGTAAATATTTCCAAGTATTAACCAAGTAGGATATCAAACTGGCATTAGCATGATTTATCCTGTTGGATTGCACTTGGAATGTTGTACATACGATGAAAATTAAAACCGTAGGGTTTTCGTTGATAACAATTAATTGGTATGTATTATAAAAAGCTATTTCGGTTTAACCATATACCGTAGTTTTCCTGTATACCTTTTTTTCATTCCAGAACACATTATATTGTTTCCAATAAAATATTGTATTTTTGTACCTTTGTTACGATAAGTACCATTTCATACGACATGTTGGTTGTATATAACAAATAGATTTATTCCACTGTTAAATGTGTTTGCACCACGTGATCCATGACTTTGTGATATATATGACACTTGTATAATAATGTAATTTGCAGGAATCGTTAGTACTGAGATAATATAAGTTGTGTTTGAAAGAGTACTTTGTTATCCATTATATGAGTGTTAACATGTGATCTTTGAGAAATGTTTCGAACTATTTAAGTACATTTTTTCGATGTTTGTCTTCAAAAATGATACAGAATCAAGCTACGACCCATTTAGTTGGAGTTAAAATGGTATTTTTTTTCAATCCTATCATGTTTTTAATAACTACTTGCACTGTATAATCAACTTAATGCGGACTCAAAAGTTCGGGAAATCCTTTTCCAGACGTTAACATCAAAACGAAGCCCGACCTATCTTATTAAAGTAAAGCACTATGTGTCGTGATTTAAATATTTTCGTGTTACAACGCAAGAAACATCGATTAAAGATTCAGATCGAAAAAGAATAACGATTGCTTAAACTTTCGATTACAAATTGAAAAAAGAAATGGAAAGACAAAGGTTTTCATGGATAAAGTAAACACAAAATATGAAATTATTTCCGAGACTAACGCTCCAAATTAAATGTTTAACTGTTATCCAAATACTCATGTATGTAAGTTTTATGTTTAATTTTGTAATATGTCTTTTTAGTGAAGTTTACTTTTGAAAGCCAGTTATCATTAAAAAATATAGACACATTGTGACGAAAAAAAGATGTTCAAATAATGATGATATGAACCTTTTACATCTTCATAACAATATTCCAAGTGATTCAAAGATGTTTTGATATTTATTCAATATAGTGATATCGACTGATGGTCATTTTGAAAATGACAGCACAGTGAAAGTAAAAAATACGCAACTAAATGTAGTAGATGTTAGATTGTCTTTGAGGCGTTATCTTTGATATCACAAATGTTTTATCAAGTTTATATTGTGTGTATTTGTGCATCATGTATGTATTATCTTGTTCTGTTCACTGGTAGTAATTTTTGGTTAACAATGGTAGATATATTTCTTTGAAAATTGCATATGGTTTTCTAAGGACTATACTTGGTTGTAAGTACAATACGGACAAACGAATAAATACCAAACGAAAAGAAAAACTGCAACTCTTAATTGATATGAAAAGAGAACAAACAGAATGAACTCATTGATCTCACCTAAAATTTGGATGTGAAAATCGTTGTTCGGGAAGATAAGTGTGTTTGGGTATACGTCATCAGGTACGTCCGAGTACGGTTAGTACATAATCAGCTGTGGAAAAGATTAAAGTCACGCTTACCAAGCAATGGTGTAACACTGATGTATTTGCATGCGTAGAGTACACTTACTATAACCTTATCCATCCACGGTGTTAGACAAAAGCATATCTACCTAGTGCTTACACACAAAGACAAAAGAAAGTTGATACCGAAAATTGAATACAGCATTTATTGCGGAAATCAATGCTCGCCATTGCAAAAAATAAGATATATAGATTACATACTTTTCACTAGTTAATGTTTAACAACGTAACAATTTGTTCATAAATCGTTATGCATATAAATACAGTTATATTACACAGTATGGCAATGTCTCAATGTAAATTCCAGATTTGTTTTCCAGCAAAATTGTATACACTATCTAATTACTGTAATACCTCTCACTTATCTAACAAACTGTGTAAACAGGTTCTAGCAGGATCTCATGTTTTCGTTATCGAAGCTGAAAAAGAATCCCTGCATTATGAATTTGCATTAAAACGACGGATTGAAATGGAAACGAAATATTTATTTATTGAATTGTATTACAAATATCAGAAAAAATGAATTTGGTGAAAATGTTTGAAGTAAGACGTCATAAAATATGGCGCTTACAATAATGGTACTAAATCCCACACTCGGATGCTGCAGTTATATTTCGCCAAAAAATATTCGTTGTTGCACTAAAACAGATGATCAATAGAAATAAATAGCACTGTTTCTCGATGAATACCTCTTTTTTTTCAAACATAGCAGAAATATGATTTTTTAATGGTGCGAAATCAGAGAGAAAATATCACGACATAGTAGTCATAACAGCGAACTTTATTTGGAATTCAACAGGAAACTTCAAGATTGCTGTATATATTATTGTCACCACTGACTGTTTTTAGGTAAAGAGAAAAGTATTCACATAAAGCAATATTTCAAACGTAGTAACATATGTCAGAGTCATTCCAATACTGATAATTTATGTGGGTCCTAACTCTGCATCGCCAGAGATTCTATACAATCAAACAAATAATAGCATTAAATTGCCCATCTTTTGTATCATTTCAAATACAGGGCGACTCTTTTGTTTCCTTTAATTCAAAACCTAATGACAGAAAATGTTATCACTTAAGTGCTTACAGAATGATGTCTGAACGGAAGCATTGCGAAATCCTTTGCATTCCAAGGTAGAAAACAGCAATGCGCATTTCTAACATATTCGTCATAAAATGCAAGGTATATATAATATTAAAACTGTGATACTGATCGTGCACATAATTTTATTGGTTTCCAGTATCTGTGGGTAATACAGATATTTCAATAAATTCTGTAATCAAATCGCATTTTTAACCAATATTTTAATAAAAGAAAAATGTTGCGACATAAAGTATACATGATTACGGTTTCGAACTATTTTGTTAGGAAAAAGCTCAACAAAGTAACTAAGAGATGGAACAAAAGGTTGAATTTCCTGCAACAGTACAAACCTTTTAGGCATCAAACGGGGCAGGATATTATAATTGCTATTATTTGAATGTGCTTTGTGTAATTACCAAGAAAGTCATATTTTTCTGAATATATCCATAGGTCATTATCTAAACTGTAATAACTAAATAATAGTAATCAAACAGATATCCCATAAAAATCCGTACTCACCAAAAATGTAAACTCAACGGAATTATTTTTAGAACAAAAGCCTGTTATTCTATAGACGTTAGAGACAAATTATATTGATCTAGGTTTGTGTGTGTATACATAACGTTTGTATTTGTCAGTACAATGTATTCGATTTTAATTGTGGTGTATAAGTACTTGTGATTTTAATGTGTTTTGTTTCTACTCTCTGATATCCCAATTTTGACCAAACTGTGAATTGTTGGCGTTTTTGTTAATAAATCCGAATACGTTTATAAAACTGTGTTAAGTGTCTGTTTTAAGAACACCGGGGCCTACACATTATATCACCATCAACAGAAATCGACCAGCTGAATCCGGTTAATATAAGGATTTATCTAACTCCGTGTCTACTAATTATGCTGACAATAGTAAACGTGGACATATTGACACTCTATAAAATATATTCAACTGGAGAATGAAATTGCGCTGCCAGACAAGGAGACGATATTACCAACTGAGCTACCTGTTGGCCGGCGATCGACCTAGTTCAGTTCTGCTATAATCATCTCTATCCTTTTTCATTGTCCTCGCTCCCGAAGACAACATTAATTACATACAAGGTTCGGATATCCCCTTTCCAAGCGGTAATAAGTACTTGAAACAAGGGTTGGTCACATACACTACTGTAACAGGAGAAGTAAAATGCACCGGGCATCGAACCAGAACATTCTGAACTCTAGCCGAACAAGTTGCGCTACCTGATCGCTGTCGATCGACCCAGTTCAGTTCTGCTCCTTATGCATTTTTAGCAGCAGAGCCGCCAAAGCGAAAATAATGCGAAGATATTAAATAGGGGGCGTAAAATAAAGCGAACAAAACACCCAATGGGCCTGAATCGCTCACCTGGTATTTATATATAATCTCACACTTGTGAAATATCAGTGTTTGATTCATTAGAACCTGTTAAAAGATTTAAACATACGACACCTGTGACCATGAAAGTAGAATAAGGACATTAAGTTGAACAGAGTGTATAGCCTTCCATCTCATAATGCTTCTGGGCAAATATCATGGACCTTTTGGTTTGATTCCTGTGACCTTGAATATTGGCGAAGGTCATTCATTTGAACGAACTGAGTAGTCCTTCATCTCAGCATGTTAATGGCCACATATCATCACCCTTGGCTTTTTTTGTTATTAAGAAGAAGTCGTTTAAATGTTTTAAACATATTTGACCCCTGTGACCTTGAATATATGTCAAGGTCATTCATTTGAACGAACTTGGTTGCCCTTTATCCCAGCATGCTACTGGTAAAATATAATTATCCTAGGCTTTTTAGTTATTGAGAAGAAGCTGTTTAAGGTAAAAAGTTGACGACGAACGCCGCACCATGGCATAAGCTCACTTGCTCTTCGGGCAGGTGAGCTTAAAAAGCATTCCAGTTTTACAGTAATTGAACCATTTATAGCAAACTACTCTTCTATCTTTTAAGCATTTGATTCAGAAATCTTGCCCATAAAAGAGCCCTCACGAACATAAATAACCAGAATGATATTTTAAAGGTGGGGTTCTTACCTATGTTAAAATTCCCATAGACCCTGCCCACGCACGCATTTTCATAAATTTTTGCAAGTACTTCAATCGTATCATGGCTGAACCGAAACCATAAGTTTATTCGAAATCTTTCTCAAAGAAAAGCCCCACAGGGCCTGACATGCATTTT
>JAUMHH010167787.1:0-16645 GCA_032359455.1 Chlamys rubida | reverse complement strand
GGTTGTATATCCAGTGCCTGTCTATCTGGTCGTCCATTAGGTTGTATATCCAGTGCCTGTCTATCTGTTCGTCCATTTGTTTGTATATCCAGTGCCTGTCTATCTGGTCGTCCATTAGGTTGTATATCCAGTGCCTGTCTATCTGTTCACCCTTTTACACCACTAGCAGGGTTTATCTACTGACCAAGTTATCACAGTAAGAAAAACAAAAAGCATCAACTCAGAAGCTGTCTGTTGAAATAGTCAACAAAGGATATACCAGTTTTATTCTCAACAAGGATGTCAACTTCCCGGATATACACTGGGGTCATAGACAACCAAGGGAGACAGTATGGAATCACAGAACGACAAATTTGTAATACATTTGCAGGATAACTTTCTTTATAAATGTATGGGCAAAATGAACAACCTATTATATTGAATATAGTATAGTTGAATTTTGTGAACTGCTTTGATGTATGGTTTCTAAATAAATGGCCTAGATCGATCTTGGTTAAATCTTCCTATGAACATTCATAAATTGGTAAATTATAGATGTGAGATGAAAACAAGTAAGTAATACAAGCCCCTTGTTATATTGTCAAATCTAGTCACTCTAATCAAACATTATTACTTGGCTTTTTTATCTCACAAATTGGAATTTAAAATATACTAACATCAACATTAAATAATCTAGTGTTGAGGAGTATCATTGCTCGTGTATTGTGGTATTAGTTATTAACTTCGATTATATGACTTAATATTAACATTACATTCTATAAAAAAGTCAACAATCTTGGCAAGGGCGAATCGTTTCAATTGATAAAAGTACTTAACCCTGGTGATTAAACTGGTTGAGATATGCGAAATGTCAATTTAGTTTTATGTCAATATCAATGTACAAATATAAACAACAGATATCATTATGTGTTGTTTAAATAATGAATGTACCGTTTCCATTGTAGAAACCCCTTATATATTCAGTGTGGCTACAGTCAATGATGCAGTGACGTATCCCAACCAAAGTCAATACAGCTCACAGGCGGGATGCTCAACTCAAGCTGCCAGTGAGTAGTGTATTTATTGTTAGTTTGACAAAATGCTTATATGATATTTCTTAGATATAACAATTTACGAAAATTGTCAAGTTTCTAAAGTATCAGTTTCTTTTTGATCAATTCCAAAGCAAAGTGTTTATTCAAAGTGTAAAGCACGAGATACAGATGTACACCCGATGTTCATGCATATTAGTTTTTCTGTCTGGAAGCTTGTTTAAATGATTAAGCAATATGTTACTGATCTTATACCATTGATCTTAATGATAATGGGCAAAACAATGTTATAAAATGAACATCTTGAATCACACTTACTGACATTGTTTTACTTTCTCTAGTTCATTCATACCAAATGCATTACATAACAGATATTCCAGATATAAACTTGATATCTAGACAAAATATCAAGGTCTCATAATACAGATACCCAAGTGTTATCACAGTCTGTATTGTTTATGTTCCCTTACACAGTAAACATGCTAAAATGTGTTCAGATACTATAAATCAGATACAATTTCAAAATTTAAATACAAAGTGAAGTTCAACATATAAATATATAGTATTATTTTGAATAAGTCAGTATTAAAAAGGTCAACACAGAAAGGATGTGAATTCAGACGGTGTTCAATTTGATTATTTTACTGTACATGGATTTGAACAAACCATCTGTTAAATAACATTTGAGGCACAGATGTTTTGCTTATTAATGGATATTGTTACGTCATCTTATGTTTAATAACATCTGTTGTGATACCTTTAATTTCTCCACGTGTTAATTTTACAGTGTCATTGGAGCCGAGCACATTGGTTGTATCACAGGAACAGAGTCGACAGTTTACCGTGAACTGGACCAAACCTACAATTACCAATGGTGAACTGTGGGGATACAGACTCACAGTGTTGGACGGGAGCACGTGTGTCCAGGAGGTCATCTTTACTTGTGTACTACATGTCCAGGGGTAATGGCGCTTTACTATTATGTCTTAGATACTTTTCTTAACAAGACATATTGTACAATATCAATGTCTTTATATAATCCGATCCGTTTATCTACATTGATGTAGGTTACAGTTAGTAATTGGTAAACACACTATGCTTGTTTACAAATGTAGCTTTCTTAATCATTTTACCATATTCTGTATCTATTTCCAACTTTTAAAAGTTCAGTCCCATGTGTGTGTCCTAGGTTCATCACTCAGGCATGACACTTACGTGTTTAATAATTCCAAATGTTCTTTCAAATAGGTATTAACAATTCAGTTTCGTATTTCTATATTTATATCATCTGATGTAAATACATCGTTTCGTTGTTTAATTAATACCTTAAAAGCTACAATGTGAAGTTAAATGGAACAATCTATGGAGATCCAAATAAACCTGACAAAGACATCGTCAACATCGTAGTTTCTAAACAAAATCTTTTTCAGTATATGCCCTTCTCCTTCATATGCCAAGAAGGGGTCAAACAAACAAAGACGATTCTACCTACAGACTTAGAAAGTTACACCTACACTGTCGAGAACCTCCTACCATATATCAACTACACAGCCAGTGTGGTAGCTGTTAATGCAGCAGGAGACGGTCACCCTAACACACAATATTCTATGACAGACCACGAAGGTAATGCAAAGTAACTTTAAATATTTCAGCTATAATTATAACATACGTGTATATCTAGATCAATGTTCCTTGCTGTCACAATTTCAGATCACTAACAGTGACTGGCAGCAAGATTTTATACGCTGTACTCTGATATGGGTAAAATGTTGTCATCTGACATGTTTTTCAGCACATTTGCCAAAAGAATGTTTACCAAACTTCGTTTCATAACGTTTCTCTCATAGTCCTGACCAAATTATTTGTGTTGATTATTGACTTATTTGAAGTTTCAGAATTATTCTGTATCGACACACCAAAGGCTCGTTTTAAGCTTAACCAAATAGAATTCGTTTAAAGGGATTGAATAAATAGTTATTCATTAAAATTTTGTCCCGATTGTCAAAATATGCTTGAGTTGGTAAAAAATATTGATTTGATGCTAAATAGTATAAACAAGGTCCAAATGTAATATATAACCTTTTGGGGATACATATGTTTATGGTAAATTACGTTTGTGGTTAATACTTGATTTGATCATTCCTGAATTGTGTTTGTCAACATACAATGTACAACACCAGTTATTCTGGGCTGTGGTATGACTAAATCCGGACATTCTCCTAGTGCATTCGTGTGTTTGTTTTGTTTGCAATGTCTCACAAACATTCGACTCGTATGCACCGGTATATATAGTTATTTGAGTAACTCATATAATGCAAGTAATCCCACGAAGAGGAAACAACAAATATTCCTTTTCTGTTAGCTGTATTGATATTTAATAAGGCTGTCTGTTCTAACCTATTGATGGAGTTGACGGGAAGACATTTCAATCTGCGCCAATTCAACCTGGCCAATTGAAATATTATTTTCCTCTTTGTACCACAGATTCGCAATTATTTTAATAGTTCTAATGACATTTTATAGAATTGTGTGTCAGGATAATATGGCGGGACGTTATATCAGTTTAATTTCCTTACGTTTTGATGTGCATCATTACGATCGGATTATTCAAATGAAAATTTTCGAATGATAAAATGTATATTGACGATAATTTGTATTCGTCTATGTTTTATTTTTCACCAATAGTTTATCAAGACTCACGCTCAAATGTCAAACAACATGATCACATATGTAGTTCACTTACTGTCAAGGACATCAACATTTGCATAATTTGAAAATCTGCCATATGATTATTTTATCATATCTTGAAATTCTGCATCTGAAACGACTATCGCTCCGACAATTGATCAAAACAAATAATTTTACATAATATGTAGGATTTTCTGTTTATAAATTGATTTTACAAAAAGCTATATTCTCAGTAATACTATGGTGAAGACCCCACCACTTATCGATGGCCATCAACCTGCATCTCTCGAATCGCTTGGTTGTACCTTTCGAATATGGCACACAACATTATCCACTGCTATTATGATACTGAAAAAAAAACTCTTGAAAATTTAATCATGTATGACATGTCAACAACCTAGGTTAGGAAATCAGGGATGTTACTGTAAAGAAAGGGAGTCAACGTCAGAAAATCGCAATCGTCACGCTTTACGCTTAATAGAATGCCCTCTCTGTCGGCCTCAATGTAGGTAAACATGGAATTAAGCGTTTGATGTAGAGGAGTGTTATCAATGTAAGATCGGGAGGATAAATCTGATCGATATGACCACAAAATGTTAATTATAAATTAATAATAAAATTATAAATATAAACAATTACACTATACTATATCAATCTTTGTTGTTTACAGTTGTTGGTCTCGGTAATGCTTGTAATGGTGCTAGTATACAATGTTCTGACCCTAATGCTGACTGTACACTGACTGATGATGGGCAGACTGGTGTTTGTAGATGCAAAGCAACATATGTCGACAGCAATGGCATCAACTCGCCAGGAGGTCTTTGTATACCATGTATGTACCACATAGACAAATATCGTTACCTATAGGCAAGAATAGTCCGGCCTACTGGAAATCACCATGTAATTTGGGGGTTTCTTCTTCGACCGTCAATCTTATTTAACAATACCAAACTATAAACATCTATAAATCCTATTTAGCAACAGCGACATAATGCATAAAGTTTATCATGCAAATAAACCGATTGTTATTTTTGAAATTCATTTTTGAATGTGATTTATAAATAATGAATTAATCATATCAAATATGTCATGCTGCGTAATTGATATATGGACTACCATTTGTGAATAATTTCTCAAGTTTGTTTTTAACAGGTCATTTTTGCCACAAATATGTATATCCTGTCATTTGTTATGTTTATCAATATAAATTTATAAGTTACAAGTATTTGTGAGACTTTGCCATGTATATCTTGTTTACATGTATACTGTGATTTAATATGCTGTATTTTGCAATGTTTCGACTTGTCCTGTTTATACTGTGATGTGATGTGTTGTCAACCGTCTGTGCTGTCCAAGTCTTATAAGTATGATGTTATGTGAGCACTGAATGAGTGAACCTTGGCATTATAAACACGTTTGTATCAATTATTTTGTCGTAACGTTACAACTTAGAATTCTTCAGATGTATAATTCAAATGATTATACGTGTAACGTGAGTACATCAATTATAAACATTTTTTTATTTTGTATTTGTATTCTTTTTTTTATCATATATGATAACTATTAATCCAGTTTCAACGTCTGTATTCATAGGATTGTTTGTTGTTTTGTTAATCAACTGCTAAGGTAGAGTAAATCAATTATCAGAGTTAATCTCTCATAGCGGCGGACATATAGAGGGTGAGTATATCTTACAAAATATCACAGAAGTTAAAGTCTCATGTTGTTAACGGACTTTTTTTTATATCACCTTAATGCATTAACGACAAATATAGATACACGGTTATTTGACTGAACTTTTAGTGTTTTCCTTTTTTTGCAATTGAAGTGGACATATATCGGCTAATAAGTGGGACATTTTTTGTGAACTAAACCATATCTCTACTTTTTCTTGTCTTTTTAAATTTACAAAGTATTATTTACATTTGATAAATAATTATAAGACAATTGAATCATGTTCAGTAATTTATACTCTTTATATGTGTATTATTTATTTACTTTATTGAACTTATACAGGTCAATGAAAATATTTCACAGCTATGTACAGAAATTCAGAATGCAACATTTAAAGAGAGGGTATGCTATGGTAGGTTGTTTGTTTATCTTATACTCATTATAAAAATAGGTTGGACTTATTATGTTTCAAAACGTATCACAATTGAGAATTACACTTGTAGTTTGGGATGCATCATTATGAATCGTAACAATTTTAACATAATAGGTTTCATTGATATAAATTTGAACCTATTCGGCTTTTTTCAGATTGTTCTAATTTGATGGAGTAACGCATCGTCCGTGGAAGATTATTACTAAGACTTATTCGAGTGTTCAGTGGCAAATGGAACGAAGACCACATATTTGTGCGGTTAAACGTTTTGAACTGTGTCGTATATTGTACAATGGATGTCATCACCGACCACAACAGACATTCTACATCGGTTCATACTGATTTCAGCACTGAACGGATGACCAATCCCCATTGTGATAATATTACTCGTCGTGTTCATCAGTGCATGCTGGACAGATACACATAAACTATGTACTTCATATATAAAATACTACTCGTGTTATTCGCACATTTTAATAATTTCTAGCCATGAATTAGGGACACGTGGTCACATTTACTGTTCCATTGTGTGTTATAAAGCTACGAGAGGAAGGTTTTGTCTTCATAATATTTGCCAGATTCAGCAAAACTGTACTAAGTAGATATTTTATTATGGTTTGACATTTGACATAGGTTCAGTGTCACCTCTGAGAGATGACCTGCAGGGAGATAAATGTTATTCCCGCCGTTTGGACGCAGGTTTCCGGGGACTATCTTCGGTTTTTCCTGAGCGAGCATGTTAACTCGATGATGAGGGTATCTGTTTGAACTTAATCTAGAACGACATTCTGTTCTTTTCAATACCAGTATTAAACACACTTGTTTTATGTTTAGTATACGAAAGGTCATTAACACCGACCACGTTATGTCGATCCGATGACGATCTGGAAGGCAAATGGAGTTTTCGTGTTAGTATTGTTACTCTTAAGAAACATCGGACAAAATTGAAATAATGATATTCCACTTAGTATATCAGACCTGCCAAACCATATAGTGAGTCACCTTTTTTTTTATCAAGCTTCATGCTGTCGGCGACTTCAATTGTAAGTAAATCGGTAGAGATCAAGCAGAGCTATTTTCATTACTTAATATTGCTGTTTGATTTTTTCCAGTAAGTAAACCTTTAAAATGAGAAAAAGAAAGTATGACAACTTCAGCACATCCATTTTTGTGCACTTCCACCTCTATATTACGAAAACATTTCCGTACAAATTACAAGGCAGACTACGGGGTTTTGTTATCTATTGGCGTATTCCCCCGAGAGTGAGAGACAACTTTATATCTATTTGCTAAAGGAAATAATAAAATCAGGATAGGAAAACATGAAAGAATTTATATTTTTTGTGATATTTTACCTTCTCAGTTTTATTTTATGAGCACATATTTAATAGAGCTAATTCTTTAACGTCAATAGGATACTGGTATGCATGAAACTTCGTTCAGAGATTATATCACATTGGAGTTACAACCTGCATCATATTTCAATCGGCCTTCTTCGGTAATATCAGACAAGACACAAATTTACCAGGAAATGTTGCCGACCTCTGTTGAATAATTGTTTGCTGTTGTGTTGGGACTAGTTGTTTTTATCTATTCGTGCCACAGGCTCAAACGTAGAAAATATGTGGATAGTTAAGTATTGCTCTTGTGTCACAAGCGTAAGGTTGTAAATTTAAGTGGTTTATTGGTCGAGTAAATAAATCTTAAATGATGTTGTATGATCTACGAACAAGCATTGTATAAATAAACTGTGATTGAAAAATTTTGGTAAGAAATGTTAGTGAAATTGTTATAGATATTCATTTTTATTAGTGTTTCGGCTTAATAATTACCAGGAATGTACTCAAACAATTTCGTCCGCCAAATTGTGATGGAAAATTGGCTTTGACTCTTTTCAGGTGACCAGGAGAGCAATCCTTATTTCCGTGCCTCCCCTTGATTCATGTTCTTAATTTTGTCTTTATAGAATTGGCTGTTCTCTGTTTGCTCATCAAAACACACAATTATATTATTAGGGTTCATATATGTTAGTCTGTTGTAAATAGTCTTTAGTGTTTGGCCAAGACATAGTAGAAAATCATAAGGAAGACAAATCGTTTGCTTAAATACTTACTACAAAACTGACTGTAACGCTGACTTACGAGAGCTGAAAAATAATCATGAATGGTTGATCTGTAAGTGATTTCCATTTATCGTAGTTACAGTAAGAGGTATGGAGAGTTCTTAATAATGTCCATATATATATATATATATGAGCAATGTCTATGTACAGAGTATATCTAATGGCTTCCAAAATACGTATCATGTTTATATAACGAAAACCGATGCATTTCTTTGTAAGAAGGACGATGAATCTTGTGGCCGAAAACTTAAATATCTTAGCAGATTGGTAATCTAACACACTCGTAAGCTAAAGCATTATACATTCAATGATATATATATATTATAAAGAGACTCAATAAACTATACACAGTATTGGAGGTGTTGCAATTCATTGGCTCAAAGCCCCTTGCACAATATTTTCAATACTGAGGAAACTTCTGTAAGTCAAAGTATACTGTGGGTCTTACAGTTTATAATTCCAACTAGTCCCAGAGGTTTGCCGTAACCTTATTGGCTACACTAATCTATTGTGTGAGGTGACATGGTTCATAATAAACACATTTGATTAATTAATTTGAAGTTAACCAGCACTCCTCTAATACGTTGAAATACATGAAATCACGGGTTTCAAGCACCTCACCTTCTGTTTCTCCAACGTTTTTGTCCCTATCATCAACGATGAGTCCAAGAAGGACGAAACAGCCGTATGATGCAGTGCAATTCGTTATTGACACACTGTATCTAGCTTTGAAGGTGCAATTACTTATGTGTGTGTTACGTTCATCTGGCAAGTATTCACACGTACATACGTTTTTTATAAGAATATCTACAATCCGAGCTTTTGACAAAGTTTGTAATTTAAATGTCCTTGAGGATATGTCCTACAATAGTTGATCTTGTACCCATCAGATCCACGAATGGAGACCTTTTTAATAGTAGGTGCCAACTTTGTAAGTGTGTAAGCATTAGTTTCTCTATCAATACATAAATGAAATGCTAGCAAAGCAAGAACAAAGGAAAGATGAATTTGAAAACTATTGAACAAAATACAAGAATAATAAGCATTTTGTTGTGTCAAAGTGAGACACTTAACCCTACAGAACAAAAGGAGAGTATAGTACACATACATGTAATTCCCCCTAGCAATGGTGACCTCAAAGTCCTGTTTCACATTAACTGGCGTCTGTACGAGTCTGCTGTACAATTTTCTCTAATCATCTGGAATGGCAGTGGAATAAGCTGTTTGCTGTTGTTTAACATCCTCTGGCAAATATCAGATATTGACATAGAAACAGACGACAAACATACATAATTTATTCTGATGGCGGTTTGGATGGATGATTTACTCTGATGGCAGACAACAGTAAAACTGCAAACTATTTATGTTGATGGTTGGAAATGACATTGACTTAAAGGTGGAAGATTACAATGGTTTCTTTTATGTAAACAATTGGTTTCAAGGTTATTCAGATACGCCTCAACGCAATATTCAAGAAAATTGCTCTTGACGATTTCGTTTATTCTACCTCTGGTAATATGGACCCGGGAAAGAGTAATTGACCGAGACGGTTTCTGTCAATAAAGCGTATGTATTACCACTCTGCTATGAGTATCTCATTGGATAAAAAACAGTCTAAATATACGATGATATCAAACGTAAAAATAGGTTTGTTATGTCATCCCTATAATAATCTTCCTTTTCACAGCGACAAAGGTATATACTCCTTCTCGTTAAATACACAGTGTCCCTACTTGGATGAAATATTTCAGTTGTGAACAAGATAAATTGTAGTGACTTGAATTGAATTTAAAAGGTGAACACTGAACCTTTAAACACCTTTAACAATATCTATTTTTGGCAGTGCGTCCTATGCACGACGGTGGATCTACCTAACCTACCACTACACACTTCCTGGTTTAATTATACGCGGCTGGATGTAGACATTTTAGCAGAGGAATATTATCATCGTCTTCGAAATGTATTTGCCATGGACAATGTGCACATGTATGGTAAGGGATTTTATTCTCAGTATGTTTAAAGTATATGGAACGTATACGTGTGGTGAGGGATTGTGTCCTCTGTATATCTGCTGTGTATGATATGTGTACATGTATGGTAAGATATTTTTGTTCTCTGTATATTTGAAGTGTATGTAATGTATACGTATAGTACGGAATTGTGTTCCCTGTATATTTGCTGTGTTTGCTGATAACATAATAAACAGAATGTCAGTTATGGTTATAGGGTTACTACTATCTTTAAAGACCGTATTGTGTTGAACATTTACCCACTTATGTATAACGTTGATGCACGGGTCAATATCTGTAGCGGTGCAACGGTAACTTATCGTGTATTAAAACCTTAATCATTCATGTCAGGCAATCAGCAGTCACTAAGCTAACATCAGCGGCCTTTGTCATATACGTAGACATGTTCGTTCGATGGGCGTGGCTTATCATGTTTATTCAATAGCGGTATGAAATAATCGAAACGACCGATTAGTTTAAATCTTGTAAAGCATACTTGGTGGGAGTAAAATCGATATTATACTTTGACTACTTCTATATTGACGATATGGTATATGACAAGGATATCTAATTGTTCCATATACATTTCATCTGTATAGAATATCTTTCGGAAAACCAATATCTTCATTTTTTTTACATTTTAATATTATACCCTAGCGTCAACATATCAGTACAAAATTATAAGGATACACGACAAATTGGCGGCCATTTGTTTACAACACAGAACAATGTTTTGATCAATTTCTATATCTGTGCATGTACAGTTAGTTTAGATCAGAACCTGAAACTGAATTATAAGTACTATCTATTACAATCAGGTCGTGTTACATGTAGCATGAATCGATACACGAACTACTGGTTTTTATCGTTGTATTATTGATGAGTATTATAAAGTGTCTGAATAAAACTGTTCAAAATTACATCAGTAATATAACAGATATATAATAAGATAGCTTTAATTTTTTCAAATTTCAGCTGCAGTTGTTACCTTTTCGTGATGAAAGATTTTAAGACAATAAAGACTCTTCTATATCAGCAGCATTTCTTGATCTTTACTTACAATAAAACCACATGGACGGCTTATTACTAAGATGTGCAAAGTTTTAATGTCACATTATTATATACAGATTCCATCGTGATTTGGCGGTCGATTATTGTAGTATGCCTTGTACTGTCTCTTTCCCAGTTATCAATGTAAGGACGTTATATTACTTCGATACGACCTAGATTTACATGGCGGGTGTCCTTCCTGGAAACCATGGCATTTTTATCCTTGTACTCTTACAAATGAATTCATTGTAAATCTCTCCTTTGACCATATTTTGTCGTATTGTTATCGATTTTAAGCTCGAATGACGATTACGTATTCTCTTGTTGTTTGTCCGCAATGTAAGATTATGGTATTGTGCGTTTAGTCTTTGATATTGTTTCTTTTTAAATTGGAGAAAGGGTGCAATTACTTGTAATTGGTCAACTTATTGTCAACAGGCAGTCCTGTCCCTGTACATTGGAGGATGCCAGGCAGCAGTGGGAGATGCCTGTTCTAACGGCAATGAGTGTACAGCTACAGGGGAGATATGTATTGGCGTAGCATGTGCCTGTGACACCACGACTCATTACCAAAGTGGACCAGTCTGTGTGACAAGTAAGTGTGTTGTTATTTTTTTTATTTTAGAAGTTAAAGATTTATGACTAATATCTCGTTAAACATTAAACATTAACTATAAGTACATTTTATGTTTGTTAAAAGAAAACTCTTAGGAAATTTAAATATACAATGTATTAAGTGTTCACTCTGGAAAATACAAAGTTAACACAAAGATTCCCCAGAAGTTTATATGTTAAAGACCGTTATTAAGTAATTCAAAGTACAGTAGTGAACGGTGGCTGATATTATTGACAGGTTTTCTTAGAAGTTTACCAGACATCAGTACTGAATAATGACTGACATAATTGACAGGTTTACTAACACGTTTACCAGACATCAGTTATGAACGGTGACTGACATTATTGACAGGTTTACTAACAAGTTTACCAGACATCAGTAATGAACGGTGACTGACATAATTGACAGGTTTACTAACACGTTTACCAGACATCTGTAATGAACGGTGACTGACATAGTGGACATGTTTACTAACAAGTTTACCAGGTATATGTAATGAACGGCGGCAGTCAATATTGACTGGTTTACTATCAAGTGTACCAGACATCAGTAATGAACGGTGACTGACATTATTGACAGGTTTACTAACTACAAGTTAACCCGTCTGATGTAACCATTGACTTGTTGACATTCTTGTTTTTTACTTTAGTTGATGTCTGATCTATTGCAATTTATTAATAAACAGGAAAAACACTGACAATGTGTTTTGTGGATTTAGCAAGAAAAACGAACAATTACGATGTTTACCTATTAGTATGAATCAAGTCATTAATAAAATTGTGGTTTCATTACACCAGGTTCTCCATTTACCCCTGAAGAGGGGATACAGTTTACTAGACATAAATTAATAGCGGTATGGAAAGATTCCCAAAGAGCGCACCTCCACTATATCTAGATGTATGTCACAGTTTACTTCTCATTTTCAGGAGGATACCTTATGACGAAATGATAGTTAAAAAAACGTTATTGAGACCGTAGTTCAGGAATTGCAACTCCGTTTTACTTTTTATTCACATATAAGAAGATGTAATATAGCAAAGCAACACTGTTGGATAGATTTTGTTTAATTTCTAAGAGAAATTAATTCGATCATTACGGTTTTAAAACCAAGCCTCTATCAAAAGAATTAAAATTTATCGTTTAGGGCCAGATTGTAATTCCATAATAATCTAGAGTTGGGGGAAGACCTATATTGGCTGTATATTTAATTACTTTTTGATACTTACAAGCTACTAGTATGTGGTATTGTGTATGCTAGTCACTCTGCAATATCATTTTCTAGTTAATTCACATTTGCCATATTTATAAGATATGCATACTATTATGCTTTGTATATATAATCAATTCCACATCACATCGCATCAACATGCACACCAATAGTATGACTCAGGTGACTGATAAAACCCAGACGAGCCTCTTATTCTCTAAATAAAACGGATAGATAACCTAGACTGTATAATGATGGTATTATACGAGTTTCAATAAAACAGCGAATACACGAAACTGTTGACATTTCACCTGATTTGATGTGACATTGTTATGTTACCAGAGGTTGCAGCAGGTCTTAGTTGTGCTGGTTTACCTGTTGATGCATGCTCTACAAACTCTGCCTGTGTCAGTACCATCTGTACCTGTAACTCCGGTTTCTATGACAGTGACACTTGTGTATCTCGTAAACATGTTATCAGCACAGTAAAAAAAACATTTATCACTCCTGTCTGATTCATATTAACATATGTGCCTGTGACAATACCATATGTACCTGTAACTCGGGTTTCAATGACAGTGATTGAGGTGAATTATCTGGAACATGTGTCCCTCTTTAGCATGTAGTTATCACAGCAACAACATCTACACTTCATACTTGTTGATATAAATATATTGTATGATGCAGTACTAACGCAGATCTTCCTACATTGTTTCAGAGAAAAACACTGCATTTTATTCTGCAGGGATTGGTCCGTGTCAACATTTTGACAGACTTATTTTCTTTGTCAGCATATGTGGGGTTTGATTTATAGTTTTGAATAACGTTTCATGCAACGTCTGTTGTAAATTCTTATCGCTTGACCTGTTGACAAGTCACATGTTTTCATTCATATTGATCGAATAATTTCTATAACTGTTGTAAAGGCAAGCAGCGGTATTAATGTAATGTCCTGACAATTCTTTGTGATTGTTTCATCATAGTAAGAGATATGTATGAATTGAACAACTATCCTTGTGCTGAAGTGACCTACAGGATGAATTAATGAAAGGGCTCATTTGATGTTGCAAAAGATATATTCAGACGTTACATTTCAAATTATTAGGTCCTATGATCATGAGAATATTTTTGTCCTGGCATCGTAATGTAACACTCATTTAATCCTAAGTTAAAGTTAACTCAAATTTTAAATGTTATACTCCTGAAATCCTACAGAAACAATATACTCACATCTAAATGTTATACTCCTGTAGTCCTACAGAAAAGTTTGATTTATTTTCAAAGTTTTTTCTAGAAAATCCTACATTAATTGTCATTCAATATGTTGTGATCGGTAAAATTTTACCACTTCCTGGTATATCATAGTCCTTTATAATTAAAAGAATATACTCCAAATCAAATATCACGAATGGAAGTTGAAGTTCTTTTCAGTAAAACAAAAATACTTTAAAGGAAGAGGAGCCAAAGTTTATTCATACTTCTTCCCAATCTTTTTCGCAATCAGTTTAAAACAAAACTGCGTTTGAAGTGTAACACAATTTTCTAACGACTTTGATGATATGTTTAAACCTATATTTTTCTAAAAAAAAACAGGAGGAATAGGGTTGTGGTTTTTTTACCTGGAGCTTTATGGTGTGAAGTGTTGGATCTAAATCAATTAACTTGACTAACTTTGAAGGTCACATTTATTAAGCAAAAAGAAAAAAGTAAAATAATCCATAAATGATTCATAAGTTTACAGTTAAAATACCTATAAAGAAAGCTAATGATGTGTAAAGATATTTGGACTATCTATAAGAACTTGACCTTGGCACTATTTAAAGAAAATATTTGATATGAAAAACAGTTGAGTGATACAGACCCACCGCCCCACCTGTATCTTTATGGTTGTGTTGAATGATAAAATAAATCTTTGCTTACAACCAAATTATATATTAAATGATTAAGGATATGATTAAAGGAGCCAAATCGCTCAATTGTGCGGAGAGAAGTGGGGCGAACGATTGTTAAATCGCAAAGTTGTGCGCACCAGGTGTGAACGATGTGCGGACGGTGTGTGCACGCTGTCCCGCTTGGTTAACAATTCCCAAATTCTTACAGCGGTGAAGAAATAGTAAATGACTTTTTCTGCTAGCAGTATTGAAATCAAATTAGGTTGTTTTACCTTTTGATGGAGTTGATAATAGGCACTTTTGATCTACGAAAATTCAATTTGGCCGATTAAACCATTTTTCCCTTTTTTGTACCACAGATTCGCAAATGTTAAAATGGTTCTTTTGACATTTTGTAGAATTGTGTGTCATGATAAAGTGGCGGGGTGCTATATCTGTTTAATTTCCTTACGTTTTGACCTACATCCTGATAATCGGGTTGATCAAACGCAAAACTTTCAAATGATACATCGTATCTTGACGATTATTTGTATTCTTCTTGTATGTTGTTTGATTGAACAGAAACTGGTAAGATGCATGACTATTATACTTTACAATTAGGAATAAATCCAGGAGTGTCATGTCCTGTATCACCGCCCAATTCATGTAAAGACAACTCTGTGTGTACCAATAGTCAGTGAACCTGTAACCAGGGTTACTACGACAGTGACGGTCCATCAAACAATAACTACAGAGAACCCAATATCTTACCATACATGTACAGATGATAAAAACCCTTACAATATACATGTACACATATCATACACAACAGATATACAGAGGACAAAATCCCTTACCACACGTATACATTCCATACACTTTAAATATACATAGAACAAAATCCCTTACCATACATGTACACATATCATACACAGTAGATAGACAGAGATTAAAACATGTGCACATTGTCCATGACAAATACATTTCGAAGACGATGATAATATTCCTCTTCTAAAATGTCTAAAACTAGCCGCGTATATTGAAACCAGGACGTGAGTAGTAGTAGGTTATGTAGATCCACCGTCGTGCAAAGGACGCACAGCCAAAAATAGATATTGTTAAAGGTGTTTAAAGGTTCAGTCAGTGTACACATTTTAAATTCAATTCAAGTCACAACAATTTATATTGTTCACAACTGGAATGTTTCGTCTAACAGGGACACTTTGTATTTAACAAGAAGGAGTATTTACCTTTGCCTCTGTGACAAGGAAGATGATAATTGAGATGACATAATAAACCTCTTTGTACGTTTGATAAACTCATAGCAGAGTAGTAATACATACGCTTTATTGACAGAAACCGTCTCGGTCAATTACTCTTTCCTGGGTCCATATTGCCAGAGGTTCCGAAATGAAATTAGCTATTTTTTATATATTTGATATGAAGCTGCGCAGGTTTAATATAATTAAAATCGGTAGAATATATCATATATGTTTGTGACCAGACTATTACTGGACTGCTTTATCTATCTGTAACACAGGGACAGAAATGTTATAGTGTGAGCCAAACAGTGAATTAATCGTTGATTTAGTATATTTGTCTGCTTCTTATTGCATTGGTATACTTTATAACCAGAAATTCTACCCGGAGAGACCTGTAACAGTGTGCCCAATGAATGTACAGCCTTGTCCACCTGTACTGCTGGTAAATGTATCTGTACCACAGGTTACTATGACAGTGGTGCTACATGTCAATTACGTAAGTTGTTAAAAACAATCTTGACATATGCAGGAATTGCATATATATTTGTTAAACCAATTACAATTTCTTTTCTGTCACATTCTTAATGGACTGACAGGATATAAGTGAAAGTATTTAAAAGTCGCATAATGTCTTCAGTAATATAATTTTTGGTGAATACAATTTGGTACAATAAGCCTCAGG
>JAUMHH010167786.1:0-33775 GCA_032359455.1 Chlamys rubida | reverse complement strand
TACAGTACTATATATAAAGTTATAACCCATCTTCACTACAGTACTATATATAAAGATATGACCCAGTTACACTACAGCACTATATATAAAAACATGACCCAGTTACACTACAGCACTATATATAAAGACATGACCCAGTTACACTACAGTACTATATATAAAGACATGACCCAGTTACACTACAGTACTATATATAAATATATGACCCAGTTACACTACAGTACTATATATAAAGATATGACCCAGTTACACTACAGTAATATATATAAAGATATGACCCAGTTACACTACAGTACTATATATAAAGTTATAACCCATCTTCACTACAGTACTATATATAAAGATATGACCCAGTTACACTACAGTACTATATATAAATATAATATAATACCCTATGTATATATGATGTAACAATTTACGGAATCACGTTTTAATTCGATATCACTTCATACCCGGTCTTCCTCGTCGATCCTCTTGTTCTGGACAGTGTCATAAGGAGTCCAGTCGACAGGTTCAGGATGAGAAACTGAAATGAAAAATCATCGAGATTCTGTGCGGCATCGACAATAGTATTGCAAATATATCGCGTAATATCAGTGCGAATCATGGTATAAGACATTCGAAAGAATTTAATATTTTTAAACATCTCGTCAATCGAAAAGAGTTCATTTATCTCTATTTTTACTGGTAATTTATCTTACATATATTGATTTTATTGGATTGCATTAAGCTCACGTAATTTTCCATGTATGGTTGAAGAGTGGTCTTCCCTTCTCCGACGACAATCTGACACGTTTAAACCTAGAGACCATTGTAATTCTTGATTCTTTAGCTAGACGGGAAAAGTAATTACAATCAATGTTAATACATGCCATTCACTTAAAGAAAAAAGGGGATGCTAGACTATTATTGAAAGGTGTTTTATTTATCTTTGGATCAATTGTGTCCTTGGAATATTAGTATCAATGCATATTTTTTTGACCATATTACTAAAGATGACTATTAGATATAAGTAAATAAAGTCAAGTTATGCTTATTTTAGGTAGTTACCTAGTTATGTGTTAACTTACCTGTGTTGTAGAGTCTAATGCACAATATAAATCACAAACACTGCATTTGTAACAATTCCGAAAATGCTGGCCTTTGTATATTTTCTCTGTCACAGGAAGCCGTCTTTCACACTTCATACAGAAAATGTGATAGCATTTGTCCAGCCGGATCGCCGACTTAACAAAAGAAATAAAAACACATGCATTTATAATTTGAAAAGAAAATTTCACATCGAAACAAATCAGATGATTTAATTTCGTATTCGCTTGATGTCACTTGTAATTTTATTGTGTACATTCTCTTTAGAGTAAGGGGAAGCAACTCGGTAGTTCTTACTAACAAACTTTGACTAGTACCTTCGAAATTATTTATAAAGTATTAAAACCTATCAGTGTTATCAGTGCATTTATAATTACTTCAAATTATATCACTTACTGTTAATCCTGTTGCAGCACATTCGTGGCACTTCAACGGATCCATGCTACTCCACTTAGTAAAACAAAAGTTAAAATGGTCCAAGTAACCAACGCAAAACGAAAGTTGAAACCAGTTTTGAGCTTACGTGGAAGATTAAATTTGATGGCACGTCAGCGCACTATAAATATACATACTTCTCAGAAGCCTATTTATAGCTGATGGGATTTCTTAAACACAACTTTCAGAAATAAGCAGATACGATTATTTATATATATACGTCATCGTTACCTGGAATCAGAAATACCTCTCTCAGAATACATTAACGAGAATCAGGACTCGAAATCAGTTTTTGGATAAAAGATTGATGTAAACATGATTTACTGAACAGTAATAAGGCTTTTAGGTATAATTGAATATGAAAACATTAACAATGTTATTTAAGACAATTTAGGAGGAAACATATAAAGGATAATTTCAAACATTAATATCCGAGAAATTCTTGCAATCCATTGACAAACAAATAGAAAGGGGACAGTTACTTTACCGTGGCACAGAAAGATAAAACAGCAGGGGGTGGGCACACTTATTTAGGGGATGGGTGTTTGATCATGATTACTTTTCGTGCATCCCCCTCTTATCTCCTCAATGAAAATGAACATTAGGACATTATAAAAATGCTAGATATATAGGGTGGCACGAAGTAACCAGATCCAGTATGATCTGGATACTTCATGTGGACCCAAGCCCTCTGTTTGGTTCGTTTGATTATGTTATTTACCATGTACATATAGAAAACAGTGGATATCGACTGCCGACGTGACTAAAATAATCTATAGCTTACGCAGATGACATAGAATCCATCGCAACGTCACTTATTAAATCTCTCTACTTTCGATTTCCATACATATTACACTGATCAAGAGTTGCATATGGGAATCATTCCACTGTAAAGCAACAGATAAAGGTAAGTATAGTTTTAACGTATTCTGACAGGAAATGCTTTCACATTTTTATGACAGAAGTAAGACTTGGTGTCAAAATGACTGATGTATCTGTTCAGGCGATATCTATTTCTCGTCATAACAGTCATTCATGTAAACAACTTATCATGGCATACTAACACAATCTTTCACAGATTTCCCGGTTTGTGACAACATACACACACACACAGGTTAACACATACATCCATACAATGATACTCATTCTTCTTTCGATTTCCACTAAGCTTATTACAGTGATTCTTAAAGTATCCAAAATCTATTTGTGACTGGATTGGAAGGTAGAATTTATGTTATGTTAATCAGTGTGTCAGATTCCCAATGACATTGCTACATATTTAGTTTTATTAAGTGTGTTTTACGTTACATTGCAGTAGCCATGTTTGTCACTTTTGGCAGCATAATATACATCCACTACGACTGTTAACATTAGCTGTGGCAATTGCTACCATGTTTGTTTACATTTGAAATACGAGCAATAATTCAACATTGGTTTATTGCAGATAACACAGTGGCTATGCAGTGTGGATACACCTAGTATGGACATATGTCATGGTAAGCTGTTACAATGATTGTACTGTATACAGATATAAACATTAAGTTTTACCTAATACGCGAGTGTAGAGTGCATGACCTGACATGTACTTGCTCTGACGTGTGTAGATTATATATATATGTAGCACATTCCTATTTATTTATATTATGAGATAGGGCACTATATTGACGTGTACGCGGTAAGGAAGAATAATGTACTACCTGTACAGGTAGCAAATAAGCATATGAAACTACGTGAAATGCCGAGGGATATTCTTTCCTGTTTTATCGCTCCTCTCCTTCCCCTGAAACATTATGTATTTTGGTTCTGTGTTATAAAATAAACGATCAAAATTTGCGTTGCATACATAATCTTAAAATTTGTTAGGCTAACGTACATGTAGTTTAACTCTGCTTATATTGTTGATGTTAATGTAAAGTATTTGTCAGCTTTATATTTTAGACGAAGACAAAGTAATACAACTCAACTCGACTTTCAGTTAAGCTCCTGTAATAATATAAGCAGCTGTTTGCGACCAGGAAAAGTTATTTAATATACAATAATAAAATACATGGTTCCTGTTATTTTTTTGAATGTATGTTTAATATGTAAATTCTTCATTATTGATAATAAATCAGTGCTCTTTTCCGAAGATGAGTCTGCTATTTTTGGGACGGGACCAGATTGTCCCGATGTAAACATTGTCAAGGAACAAACAAAAGACAACGAGCAGGTAGATACATTCCTTTTACCTTTCAGGTTCTAAATATAAGTCCAAAGATATTGTCTAAAATCAAGTATGCTGAAACTGATTTCACTTCTCATGAAAAACAAATTGAGACATGTTGTTCAAGTCCACAATACTAGTACACGTGTATTTGTACCTGTATCTTTTACCAATGGAGATTTCTTCTTTTGGTTTTCAAGAACTATGCTGGCCACTAATGGCGCTCTCTGTATCAATCAAGTAGACGTGTATCTTGTTTAATGATAAACAAATTAGTATTTATTACATACATTTACAAACTGTCACTAACTTTTGTATCCTGTCTACGTTAACATGTCATTTAGATTAACGTCGAACCTGAAGATAAATTAGCGGTATCCGAAGGAAGAGATCAACATGAATTACTAGAAAAAGATGGTAAACAGGGGACACACAGATATGACGCTCCTAAAGTTTATACCAAAGGTGAAGAACTGATACTTGTATCCTTCAAGAGAATAGTATGTCCGTTGGTTGTTTGTTTCAACCGGAGAGGCATCTATTTACGTTGAATAAAAAAAAGTGCGGTTGCCATCATAATCTGATTTCAACTTATGACTTTTCAGCATCTACCGTGATATAATACTTGTTCGTTTGGCTTAGATCTTTGGTGAACTATAAACTATCTTGGATCGTTGGTGAACTATAAACTATTTTGGATTTTAAAGTAGACACCGAGATTGATGAAGCCAGCAGTGTGTTTAACGCTTACCCTTTTAGGAGCACATGCTTTCTGTATTTGTGTGTGTGTGTGGTAATGATGTCTTTCCGTTAACTTTGGTGTCTCCTCTGTTCCTGTTGTTTTCTTTTAGTTTGGTATTTATCCCTGTGTAATAATGATACAGTGTTTTTCCATTTTACTTAACATTGCGTTAGGGACTTCCAAATAGAAACTCGACTTCCTGCTACATTACCTCGTTGATACAGGTAAATACTTGTTTAATGTGCTACTATTCTAATTTCAGTTTTATTCACAAAGTTATTAACAATAGATCAGAATGCAGAACGATTTAATTATAGCTTTGTCTTCAAATGTAATGCTTGGTTTCTACATCACAAGTATCAACTGATAAACCGTGTTTATCTTTTTTGTCTTAGAATGGTTGCTCCATCATTACCTTTACATTCACATGTAATTCGATATCTATAAAATTCAGGTGTTGGCGCAAACCCCCGGACTGATAGAGTGTTTGTTGAGTTATAAACAGGTAATGCTTGTTCTTTGATATATGGTGATAATTGATGAATATTTTGATTTACATAAATACATTATTATCGTAAATATGATGTTATGAAAATGTTCACATAAATAAATATGATTCATGTTCTCATCCAGAAATGAAAAGAGCGATCCAATATGTAAACACCAGACGTATATATGAAAAAGACGCGGCATGATATAATATCGTATACTTTCGTTTTGTGTGTTACCTGTCGTGATATTTGTATACCTGATGTATATTTCATGACCTATATGCATTGTTTGGTGGTGAATTTCGTTATACAGAACCGATGAAAGTTTTACTGTTATAAATATATTTTTTTTAAGAAATCTTGTATTGCTGATACGCTGATAAATCTGTTCTGCGTGGTAAATGATGCTCATGATCAACACGGAAACGTGGCAGATGTTCTGCGCTCACTTTTAAGGGACATCCAGAACAAAATGGCTGCAAGGTAAGTCTTAATACTTTGTTTAAAAACGCATCCCTTACTGTATTTATTTTTACACTGAGAAAATATTTTACATTTAAACTAAGGAATGTCACAAAGCATACATGTATATATTGAAGATTCTAAGTTAATATTTAGTTACTTATTGTTCGTATAAAATAGTATCTCTCCATTTTTTTCTGACAGAGACGATTCCTACAGTGAGGGTATTCAAAACGACAGCCACTGCTTACTCCTCTGCTTATTAAATGCCCTTGACGATGAAGACAGAGACGGTAATTTTTATGAACTTTTAAATACCGACAAAATCATCATGCAGCGTTATTATGTAATATCACTCTTTCTGAAATAAGCTTTAATGTCCGTACAATACTTGATGCATTTAGAATGGTTGTCTTTTTGGTGTTTTTCAGGATTATACATATTTGATGGACAAATGAGAAATAGTTTTACATACTCGAACTGCAGTCATGTAAGTAAATATACCAACTATTGTTATAGCAATAATTAAACATATAAACAATTATGAAATACACCATCAATCACTGAAGAGAGATACAGGGAGTATCGACTTTGAGTTCCGAAATGTTGAAGCTGGTAGATGTATTTGTCCTATTCTTATCGTCACAATTAAGTTATCAAATTAAGTGAAGAGATAATATAAGTTGTACGTCAATTTGACTTACTCTTAAGCTATATGTGAATTATTTATGTAAGCTTGCACGACTAAGGCATCTGATAATAACCCTTTATATATTGTTAATTGGTCTTTACACAATATCTTTCTTGTGGTATCGTATACAAAATGTTTACATGTGCGTCTTGCTTTTCGGGTTCAATGCAGGTAGAGGAATCGGCACTAGAACCCTTCAAATCACTTCCAATGTCTGTTAACAACAATCTGGTAAGTGCAGTTGTTTTACATGCACTATCTTTGTGTGGAAGTCTTTTTTATGTATGTGGTAGCGTTAAGCGTTGCTTTCTATTAATCTCTTTTAATCAAGTTTGGCGATATAGAAATTCTATGAATGTTATTTTACTTGCTTCTTATATAATCTATTCCTGCTTGACGTTATTTACTTAATGTTGACAACTACAACATTTTGATTTTGTTTCCATGTTGTATCTTTTAAGAGTACAGTGGAAGACAGTATTATGCATATGATCAGTGTCAATACTTTCTACGATTCCGATATTCCATGTCGAAAATGCATCAAGGAAGGTCGCCATTCCCAAGGTTTTGTAAAACTGATAGTTCTTTGCTCTCAAAATAAAATACTTAATTCACATCCGTTAATAATTTAATTCCAGTTTTGATTTTTTGTAATATTCGCTGAAGAAATATTTTTCAAACTTTCCTTATTTGAGCCTAGATTAAAGATTGCCGGGTAATGTAGTATGTTTACTTTGCAGATACTGTAACTGAGAAGAGGCTCATCATAGTGGTTGCCCCTGAAATTCTCGTTCTACAACTGTCACGCTTTCACCAAGTAAGTTTAATAAACGGATGGTGAATAAGTTCCTGATTTATTGGATTATACGACGAGTTTTGTGAATATTGAGATACTGTTTCCCCAAACTATTAGATAACCCATTATAACTACTATAAATCTTTTTACATGCATAGGTGTGGGCGTCTGGTGACAAACTATGCACAAAAATGGAGAAGTATGATGGACATGTTCAGTACCCGTCTACCCTCTCGCTACCAGTAGTACAAAAGGTAACTGATGTTGACAAGACTGTCGGAATAGCTTTGGTTTTTAGCTTGAAATTATTTTTTAATAGGTTTAAACTATTTAAATTTTATTGATAAATAATCACGCACATTTAAGACCAAAACTAATACATATGTCGATTTACTACCTAGGATGAAGATGACCATACAGGATTTGCTGTAACGTATGAACTGTATGGCGTCATCTGCCACGAAGGAACTATGGAGAAGGGACATTATTGGTGCTACGTGAAACAGAATGGATGGGACAAAGCTCATCCGTATCTTTGGCATCTGTGTTCTGACTCGTACGTTAGGAGACTTGAAATAAATGAGGAATGGCCTGACTCACCATACGCGTATTTACTTTTTTACAAACAATGCATGAAGGGAGAAGGATAGAAGAGGCTTTGGGACGTATTTCTTTTGGCTTAAGATTTCCGTGACCAAACTGTTTTTGATAGATTTCTACGAATATTTATCGTATTTATACCAAAGTCATAAATGTGTATTTATGTTAAAAATAAAAGGTTACTGTTACTTTATAGGTTGATCTTTATATACTGAATTACCCGTGTAAGCAAAGATAAGTAAAACATGGGTTCTGAATTGTCAAATCCATTTAGTATTATTTCTGGGTGTATCAAAACAGTTCTATTTAACATGTGTTTGTCAGAAAGTTTACGCTTAAATATCAGTCGTGCTCTTGTAGATATTCTGTTGACGAGTTTACATTCGGAATAAAAAAGTAAACGCTTTATTGTTATTTGATCTTGTGCAGTTTAATTACAAGCCATAAAAGAGACAAATATTTTACAATGCAATAACGACACATATTATTTAAATGATGACTATATATAAACACTAAGTAAGCAATGGTTATAAAGGACATGTAAAAATACTGAAAATATTAAGTACCAATCTAATTTCAACAGGTAGTTATAGGGACAGTATATAACCGTCATTGGAATTTCAGAAAAAATGCATGAAAAATATGTTATTTCAACATTGGCTTTAATAAGCATACTGTCATATAAAATGCAAAATTGATGAATTTCTTTTCAGATGCTCGATCTTGTGGTAAAAAGTAACATATTTAACAAAAAAATAGCAATCACATAATTTTATGAACCACTCAAATACAAACAAAAATATGTTGACACTTGGGAATATGTTCCCTTTTTATTCAGACAAGACAGAGTAATATAATATCATATCAAAAATGGTTTTAGTTTATCCCTATTACTGAAATATCAGATGTTATTACTTATTACGCTATCACAGATACCAGCGAAAACTAGAAACAAATTCAGCAAGATTACGAATCAATTTTATCTAGCCAGTGAAATAATCGAACTCTAAACCCTGTGATATTTACCAGTAGCTCGGAACTTGATTATCAAACCAAAATTACAACACACACGTTTCAAAGATAATTGTACTCAGAGTTCATATATCAATGTCCATTGCATAACCAAATTAGTACAAATTAACCATACACACGCAAAGGCAATGAAAAATAGTGCAAGTAAATCGGGATATAAACGATACTCCTTTTTGATTGGAGACCTTTAGTAGTATTCACGAGCTCATGATTTGCCATCCTTCAGGAAGTAAACAGCAGTCTTGTACAGTATCCTTTTATGAAGGGTTATGTAAATTAAATTTAACAGTGGAAATGTACACACAACAGATTTTACGAAGCACGTGTTTGACGTTTGATCTTTCTGTCACACAATAAAATCCAGGACGAAAAGAATTCGTCCGACTTTCAAAATATTTATTCTCGTATAAAAATTCCCGTGCTCAATTTAAAGGGCAACAGAAATACCAAAACTGCAATTTAATAAAAAAAATCACACAGTTACAAATGGAGCTAGTTAAAATGATACAGGAATACGACCATTGTTTTGTACTTTCGTTAGGATTTGAAGCAACTGATGTTAAATATATCATCCCATATATGTTGTTTTAATTGTGTTGAATATTTTTTCGAGAAATGCGCATTTTTTTGCTGTTTGTAAATGATTACTTATAATACCATTCCTCATCATACTATTATTACCCTGTCTATTTTTTATTCTTGGTTGCTTGATTCTGAACACTTATCATAATGAATTAAACGTTGAAAAAGATAGACAAAAATATGAGTTTTAATTGATCAATTTTCGCTGGGTAAATATTAAACATTAAAAGTTATTCATAACAATGAAATTATTGAACAGGTGGTTGCATATTCATTATTTACCATGTTGTTAACTCCTTGACGATTGAAATGTACAAAACGAATCAACATTGATAAGTTAGCCTACCTCAGAGCAATGGATTTTGATATCTGATAAAGTTCAAACGTTTTTTAGAACGTGTCTTACTCTATTTGCTGGTACACTCTAAATAAAACATACCTAGCATTCAGTGTTTATAAACAAACACAGTAAAGAACCATTGTAAAGCGCATTTTGAGTGAAGGATATTTTCTGTTTTCACTATGGTCCAATAAACACTGTTACATATATAACCATACGTTTAGCCACTAGGTACATCTCAATCGTTAAAACACAATAACAAAGGTTTGAAGTATATATAGCGTCCCGCTGTGTCAGTTTGTAAATTGTAATTTTCGTTAATTGTTAATTGAAAAGGAAGATCAACCGTCTCTTAAGTCGATTGATATTTTCTCTTTTACTTTTACACGTTTCTTAGACTTATCCTTTTACTCTGAGATGCAGCCTCTGTTTCTACCTCAGTTGCGTCACCTACAGAGCCCAAACTAACATTCTTGATTATTAGCTGTGTTTACCTTGTTACCTCTGTCACCATTCATAACATCCCGACATTAACTCAGGATAACGATTGTGCTATCAAAAAAACCAAAATCAATTTTTCACTAAAATATTTAAGGATAACCTTATAAAAATCATCCTCTAAAAGCCTCTTTAAGTGTTTTATTAGCTAACGAAATGCGTTTAAACATTCAAACAGTCATATCACACAAGCTGAAAAATGTAATAGTTTAATTCAAACATGGGCATTTTCAATTTAACCTTATCTTCAAGTTAAGATAGCAAATATAAAATGTGACGCTGCAAGAGATGTACTCACCATATCTATCTCAAATGAAGGGGGAAATACAATTTATTATCTTTCATTTAGCCATTTCAGTGAAATTTGTTAAAACTGAATGTTATTAGTATGAAAGACTCAATCTTGTTATATTTGTAATAGGAGTATGCCTATTTATCGGTAATAGTGGAATGTTTGATGTACAAAATAGTTTACAAACAACTGTCTGTCAATGGCGAAGAGTATTTCTACAAATACTTAGGGTACAACGTCATCAAATTTGTTTATGAATGAGGTACTTTGTGGTAAAATAGTAAATATGCTGCTTCACTTGATTGACAAGAAGGATCTGAAGTAACCCTGACGTTGGCATCACTGCAGTTGTACCATGTCTCCGTGGTATTACCACAAACTTTGACGCACGCCGTGTAATGTCCGCCGTGTATGCTTCCTCCATGGTTCACCACACCGTACAGGCGGTATCGCTTAGGGATTTGATTTGATTCCTATTAAACAATGCAGAGATACTAAATGACAATGATAAACGTCAATAGTCCATAATTGACATGTCCGTTCCTCTATAATCAATGCAACACATTGCATTCCAATTATTTGAATAATAGTTATTTGATGTTATAATTGCACTTCAACTTATGCTATTTTTATGAACAATGTCTATTTTTATGAACAATGTCTATTTTTATGCACATTTAAACCATGATGACTTGTGAAGTTATGTTGATTTACATAACGTTACCCGCACGAGATAGTAAACAAAACTGGTTACAGTTTCAATTATAATATTCTGGGTATAGAGAAACAAAACGAAATGTCGTGTTGATATTTGCAAAAGATATTTTTTTAAATGAACGATTGTCATTTGGATAGGTTTATGCCTTGATCATTAATGATTACCAGTATCAAGTGTCCAATGTGCAATGAAATCAATTTTAGGAAAAAATAGATGTTTGATTAGCCTGTTCATCTACATTAGTTACGCTTTCGGTGACTTGGACCTGGGTTAAATACGGACACAAAGATGACTTGTGAATCAACAGAAAATGTTGATGCAATGAAAATGCCGACAGTAGTGAGACAGATAAAAGACAAACGTCGATTTGAAAAGTAAAAGTGGCTATGGTTAGTTATATCTATTTGAACAGACCAACAGTTTTAGGTAAGTTAGATTTGTAGAGATATTCACTTTTCGAAAAGAGATTTGAGATACGTTATATTGCTGTATTGCACCAAGAAAGAAAGTTCCAATTTACCAATATGATGTTTATAACAGAAATTGGTAAATACATTCAAGCTCAATATTTACTTTTTATGAGGCACACAAATAACCTATAACGTACGCCCCAAGTCTTCTATTATCAACAGATGGATGGTAGCAATATCGCCACTTTGGCGCCGCGATCTGTCTTTTCATTACCTGGTATTACCATATGTCCGGGAACCAAATGTGACATTTTGAGGTAATATTATGTAATAATGTTAGAATTTTACTAATTGAGATATTCTTCAAGGTTCTGTGGCGAATACTCTGAAGAACAGATAGGGAGTCAGAATAGATGTATCATTTGATTTAAAGTGTTCAAGCGGAGGATAGATAGCGTGGGCTTCGGCAGGAAAAATTGATGTATTATTTGGTAACCGGCATCCATAAGCGGCATCTGTTGCAACCATGGCTTCGACGACTACCTTCAAATCATCTTTCGAACCATGAGTATAAAAAAAATAGAAAGTCCTTTTATTTCAAATTCAGATTCTAAAAGAATGGTCGAAAGGTGTAGGATTCAGTGGTGATGGTGGTAGTGGTGAAAATTGGATAGAATAAAATAGGATGTAAAAGGGCAAAAAACATTACCTATAAATAAACGAACACTGCTTACACAAGTGACAAACATGTGGCAGAAGAGGAAGAAGGAGAAGAAGAAGAAGAAGAAAAACAAAATAGACGTCATTACTCATTCCTCACATTCTGCAATGGTAAATATATTATTCGTCACGATGTACACTGTATGTTTCATATGTAACAAATGAGTCACTTTCTCTGTTTCATACATGTTTGATATATCGGCATATACTCCTGAATAATATTGATTTTCCTGTAATAAATACGGTAAGGAAACGTCAACACGACAAGTCATTGTGATCTGATAACAAAAAAGATTATATATTTACAGTTAATACATAAATACTAATCTTATACATTTCTCAATGAAGATGATGCTTTATCTTACATAATATTCCATATTGATGCTAATCTCATGTATAATCGAATTAATCATAAATATTTTCAGTTTTTGAGTTAAATACCTCATCCATTTCTATTTCCCTTGCAAACGTGATGTTTGTTGTCTTCTTCTGTATTTTGGTAGATGTGGACATTTTGCGCTAAAAATAAAACGTCACCATTATTGGAGTTATATATGTTTATGTTGTATATGGTTGGCGTAATTAATTCACTTCATCAAAAACTCACTTTTCTATCAACTGAATAACTTCAGGATCACTATTTTGTCACTAACACTTAGACATAATTTTAATGCATCAAATGTCATTAAAAATGTTACAGCTTTATGAAAAATATAGTCATGTTATTATTACTCATCTAATATTACCTCTTCGAATCTCCCCATTTGAAAAACCAATATCTCCGGGAGCTTTGCAAATAACATCCTTTTCGTTGTCACAGTTTTATCTGAAGATATGAATTAAGAGTTAGGCATTAATTCACATTTATGAAGAGTACCAAATCTCGAAATGAAAACATTGACAAACCGTGGTACTTTTCACCATGAAAACATTGACAAACTGTGGTACTTCTCGTTCACACTATTGTTGTCCCTCTGAACAAGTCGACAAGAAAGCAAACAAAAGAAAACCGAAATGCAAACAAACTCGCACTCACCATCGATAAAATAAGGAAAAAGATACACAAAGAAATTATTTACACCGAAACTCTTGGAAAATTACAAGGAGAAACAGACTAGGTGTTCCAGAAGGATAAGCATCTTCTTCATTGATAACGCCCACCATGTTAATTAAGGTCTGATCTAAAACATATTTCACAGCGTCAATGTGGAAACCGTTGAATTAACAATCAAACAGAAAGAACGTTTTAAGCAAAATAAAGAAACATTGACCTTCTTGTCGCACAAGGAGAAACATTACCAACTGAGACTTTGATGGCGACCATCAACTTGCCCTAGTCGTCACCAAAAAACAACAAACATTGATCCCTTGAGCTTGCCACAAATCATATGAACATTTGATCAAAAGATATATTTTTTTATTTCATAAACATCTCCCCGCTAAAATCATATTACCAATAATATATTACGTACACAATTCTACATAAGTGTATGATAAGCACTGTTGGAATATATCTTTTAAAGTCATAATCATTCGTGTACGCTATAATAAGAACTTTGAATGTGGTAAAATTACGCGTCAGAAATTCTATCATAAACTAGAATTATTCAACTTACTAGAACGTTTGAATACTTTTATAAATACAGTCATACTTCTGATGTGATTGGGACTATCTTTAAATTACTAATATAATTTTGTGATTTATTTTACATGCTTGAAATAACAAGATTCATGTCATACCTTTGCCCATCGTACATTCTCCAGAACACAAGCGACAAGAAATTACGTTTCCTGGATAGAGTTCCTCTTTACGAAATTCGTGTATACATCCTTGTAGACTCTGTAATCAAAATGGGTTTTCAGTGTTTTATTGTTATTAATTTTATTACAGATGAAAACAATAGCCTTATCTGTCCCATATATGAGAAATTGCACTGTAGGAGAGGACTAATTTACTGTAATTATTAGGCTTTGTTACAACATGGTCAGTGACAAACGGTTTCATTTAAATTATTTGATATATTATTAACTTTACTATCCCTTACAAATGTAATCTAGATATTACTGTAAACGGACTCCTGGAAGTTAACTAAAATCTAAAAGTTTGCAACCAAAATGTCTTCATTCTTTAGGCTTTATTGCAATATGGTCAGTGACAAACGGTATAATTGCCATTATTGATACATTATCAACCAAAATAATCAATGAAACTATTTTTTATCAAATTGAAATTGCTCGTATAGCTGACTGCTTCTTGCGAGAAAGTTTAAGGCAACTGCCATCGATAACAATTGCTTATTAACCACGAATATTTTTTTCTGTTATTAAAGCATTAAATGTATCCTATAATTAAACGACGATTAAGAGATGCTTATTTTGAATGATACCTTTTGCTCAGTAATTGGCATCACTAGACTGGTAAACAGTTGTTCTGTATCTTCTTCCTAAATGTAAATATTTTGTGTTATATTACCATTGAATGGTAAACTTAAGGAATAAACCTGTGACAATGTCTCTTAAAATTTATTTGTAAAACAAGAAATCTAATAACAGAAACATAATGGTTAACCTCATGATATATTGAATTGATGTTTTTGCTCTTAATTTTACCTTGCATTTTGTTATAAAGACATATATCATATTTCAAATTATTGTATCTTATATGCAATATATATCCTTCAAAAACTTATATAGGTATCATATATATTTCATGAGGTATCGCATCAAGCATATGGTCGGGTGGCGCAGTTGATAACGCAGTCGCTTTTCACCAAGGCAGCCGGCGTTCGATTCCCCGATCGGACGTGAAAAGGTATGGGGTCACCTGTTCGACCACGTGGGTTTTCTCCGGGTATTTCGGTTTCCTCCCATATTTAGACCCCCGCGCGCGTACATCCGAGCCAGGTTTCCTCCCATATTTAGACCCCCGCGCGCGTACATCCGAGCCAACGAGTGATTAATAAAACTTGTTTCATAATTGTTATAAAATACATTAAGTTTATATTTAACGAGCATATGACTTATCTGATATAATTAACAAACTATTCACATGTCATATATGTTAATATTAAAAGGTACATCTTATCTGAGGTTTCTTATCTGGTATATCTTTTGCTACTAAATGTTACGATGACTTGTAACAGAAAACAGTATGTTTTATGAAGAATGATAATGCATATATATTTGCTGAAAACAATGCTGCTCTTTCTGACAATATTTGCGCATTAAGAAATAGATATTACTTATAAAATGTGTCAATTTGAATGTAATCATTTACGTAGGCTTATTCTAGTGTCTGACTCGTATGATACAATTATGGACTTTTGTGCTGGTCAATATGATGTGATATGAACCTGAAAAATATATATTAACCGGGATAACGCAGAGGTTAATATCACCTTTTTAGGTCCATATCACATCATATTTACCAACACAAAAGACCATAACTGTTATATTATATGCTTCAACAATCAATTTAAAAAAAACAATTCAAGGTTCTCCATGTTAAAATTTCGACTGGGTTGAATCCAACAGTTCGGCATCGTAGCTTTCGAAGACATCGTCAAGGTTCCTTTCTTTAACATAAGCATGGAGGACACGCACTGCGTGTCAGATGGTTATGTGTAACAGCATCTTTATGTTCGAGTATTTTTTGGACATTTTCAGGTGAAACGGAGGCGAACCGTTCGCCAGCAGCCATCTTCTGTTGTCGTCTGACAGATCGCGTTCTGGTTACTTAGAAATCGATATTCACCGACTAACCAGTCTACATGACTTTTTGAGGACTGGTCACGTGTAAAGGATCTGGCCAATGCGAGAAATGTTCAAGCATATAATAATAGAAATTGTAGGATGGGGAAAATTACCCCCCCCCCCCCTCAACTAATCATTCTTCATAAAGGCGAAGATGTTTCATCACTTGTTCTTGCTTTTTTGCGTCTATTGAGTTAAATATTAATAATAATTAAGGTGAAGTAATGATTAAAAAGATAAAACAAGAAATATGAAAGGGCTCAATTTCGGGAAAACAGAAAATCTTGTTTCTCTACCGCAACGGCTATAAATGTATGATATAAAAGAGAAAAAAAATCTCTAGATTAAAACTTACATGAGGGCATGTCGAATAGGTATAACGGCTTAACATTGATCCTTCGAACAGGCGGCAAGCTTTATTATCTAAAACGATAAAGAATTACCGCTGATGTTAACATGTTATACTCATTTTTATACCTTAACTTTCGACCATCGATCTTTAAGTACGCATATTACATTTACATCATATCGCGGGACTTATTTGAAGGGTTGGTTCCTATATATATGTTTGTTGGAATTATACAGTATATAAACCGTTTCGCGTATGTCACTCTGTATACAATTGAGAAATTGAATCCATCTATTTTATTTTAACCACAAATAAGTATAACAATATTACAAGTATACACTGGTATGATTATTAAATACGAATTAGATGCAAAATATCAACTCACTTGTATCCTCCTGTATGCATGCAAAGAGTGCAAGAAGGAACGAATGACTGTCATTCTGTTTTCCAAAGCGAAATGAATCATCACTGAAAGTCAATAGGAAAGTCGTTGCAAAATATGACACTTTTTTATATATAAAAATAACTGCCATACGTTGACCATGAACTTTCTAAACGAAAATACACGACTGAAATTCTAGCATTACGACAGGCTAAGCCTATGCGCGATACTATATTTTTTAGCCAACACCAATCGTTTATATTGTATTATAATGAATACATGTTATAAGATTTTTACCTTTCAAAAATGATGTTCAGCAAACCTCGTATGGACTGGTTCCACACATTATATAAAACGTCAAAAAGATATTCAGCAGTTGAATTCTAAATACAGGGAACATAACAAGTATATAATAGCATGTCACTCTCGTGCCTATTTCCTAAAAACATAGAATACACGTGTACATGTTTATGCATATATAATGTGTGTTTTATAAGTGTTCATTTCCCCAACAGTGTACGCATAATTTGAAAATCTAACATGAATTAAAAAATATAACTTAAAGTTCAATCTCTCATTTTCTGTTATTTGATACCTTATTTAGTTATCAAGTAATAGTCCAGATATCAATGAGCAAATGGAGTTTTCATACATAGTAACGTTGCAACATCTTACTTACTGGGACATGTGTCCGAAGTTCTTTCTTGAATCCAGGAGTCTGACAAAGTACCTTCAAAACAGATGTCATCATAGATTATGTAAAAAATTCAAAATTGTTAATGCACTCTCTAGGAAGATACAGAACATCTACATTGAAGGCAAAAGTGTGATGAAATATAAAGCAAATGCTTTTTGTCATTGAATTGAATTGGAATTGAGGTTAAGGGTATCAACAGGTCAAACCGAATTGTTATCATTGTCACTATAGCGAAATATTTCTCTTAGTCCTTTTCAATAGAGTTATTCCACAAAAAGCGTATGTTGCCATCCATTTTACAGAAGTATCATCAGAAATTTGAATAACTGAAAATTGAAATAATAAAGAAAGAGAAAAAAATACCAAGGTGGAACTCAGGACCTTTACATTACGAAGCATACACTTTACAAATGTTGCCATTCAGGAATTACATCAAATTATATAAATAAGTTTCTAATTTTTTATCCGAAAATTAAAGCTAATGAATAAATTGGCAGGGGAAATTACTCTAAGCAAGAAAAACTGTTTCTGGCTGCTTCATCTTATAGATAGAAGGGAGAATACTCTAAGTAAAAGAAAATCTCTTAAGTGAAACTCTTCTTCGTGAATATAACTGATACAGTGCTACCATGTACCTTAAGATATACTAATATACTATGCTCTTGTCAGCTTGTACAAATTCATACTTGTTATGAAGGTAATATATATATATATATTAAGAGCAGGTGAAATGAAAGCATATTTGTTTTTAACATTCATAATTTCACTTGACCTAAATATTCGAACCTGAACAAACATGTTTTTATTTAGCTGATCCTTTGAAGAGATCATCCACCGGGATGCCTCCCCAAGTTTCCTGGTCATGTATGTTTACAAACGCATTCGATATTCACAAACGCATTCGGTATATACAAACGCATTCGGTATATACAAACGCATTCGGTATATACAAACACATTCGGTATATACAAACGCATTCGGTATATACAAACGCATTCGGTATGTGAGCAAAGAAGAAATTATGGCAGTGCCGACAAAAGCATTTTTTCGAGACAATACCCCTTTCATTAAGACTCAAACATGAACAAATACACATCACAAAACAAAACACGGAGAAAACATAAACCACGAAACAATTTTATATAAAAAATATCTAACAGAAATCCAGTTATTACTGAATTAATATGCTGATGCTTGTCTCTTCAATATTCAGCTTATATTCATTATTGCATTCAGCATATAAATACTAACGCATTTAACAAAATAGGCAGCATCCTACCTGGAGCACACTGTTTGCGTAACAGGTATTACCAAGATTTGGTAGTCCCTGAAAGGAAAATATATATACATGTGTATTTGATAAATATCATTCTGTTATTAATCATGATAACCAATAGCCGTAAATTAACGTTTAACCAAGTTTCCAATGTGTCTATGATAGAATGTATGTCATACATGTAATAAAAAAATAATTCAATTAAATCTTCTTTGCTTCATCAACATTTGTCGTTTACTCGACATCAATCTCGATATAAGTTGCATAGTATGGGAAGTATGTAAATGTGTTAATATATATTTATTAGATAGTGCCCGTGTGATAGGTACAATGAAAAAAAAACAACTAAAGAAATAGCCAACAGAGTAAAGAGTGCCGCTTGACAGATTATGACGAAATAAAGATTTAAGGAAGATTTGCATAAAATGTTATAATATTGAGTGTGTGTGAAAGTATCATGAATTTACTCTTACAAAGATATATACTAAGATTCAATCGTATAAAATCGGTAAAGGTACCCTGGTCTGCTAGTGGCTTTCATGGTTGAGTTATTATCTATACTCACCTTAGGTTTTAGAACGACATCCATAATCTTATTATCATCAGCTTTATATTCGAAAGAACACTTTGGTAATTGTTCCGGTATGATGTTTGATTGCTGGTTTCTTCTGTCAATTTCCTACCAGATAAAAAATTGTAATTAAAACGAATTCTAATTTAGACCAACATGTAGACCAGACATTATACCGATGTTACTGCCAAAGTTAATCTTAAATGTTCGCTCCTAAACTTTTGACGATTAATAACTGTAATTATTGACCAAAAACCCACGTAACCTGTATCGAGCACCTTAAGGCTTGATAATACTTGGTCGAAATTTGTTGGCCATTCTAATAATTTATTTGAACAATTCCTAATAGTCCTTCACCCAAACAGCATCCCTCTATGCATTAGAGCTAGAAAAATATCGCTTTGAGATTTTAATACATTTTAGCCTTGTGACTTTTAAAAACAGTTGTTGAAATCGATTTTTGTTTGTGATGTGATTCTGACAGAATATTATAGTAGGTCTCCTTACAAAGTACTATTAATTACTACATCTTAAAGATGTGTTCACTAATGCAATAGATAAACGTTGAATTCCTTTTTGTTTGTTAAAAGCAAACTTTTAACGCGTAAAGTTTTGAAAAATGATCTGTTGTTTCAATTTAAAAGCAGTGAACTATTTTTTTTTTAATTTGTCTGACATTGCACACTTCAAATATTTGTTTCTCTGGAAAGTATTAACATATAATACAAGCTATTGTGAAACTAAGTTTTGTTAGCGTCATATAAATCATGACGAACACAAAAAAATCCAGGAATAATGGTTCACCTTATATGAATAACTAAACTCTTTATTGATGCATTATTGATAAGACAACATTGAAAAAAATAAATCAAACGTATTCTTACCCCATCCAGAGGAAGCCCGGTTTTTGTGTTTGCAGTTGCCTGAATTGCCCTCTTAATCTCCTTGATTATAAAACATCAAATATAAAGATGTTATTTATTATGCATCAACTATTGTTTAAATAAAACTAAAAGAATAAACACATATCTACAAATATTGTAGATGCAAGTTTATACTATGTGAATAAAACATGCAACTGTTCTTCAAAGGAGTGTGATGATTTTTGGAAACGGACTTGAACAAAATTATATACCCTTTAAATCTTAATTTTCATTATGAAAAGAAAACAAAACCGCACTGGACACTTGCTACACGTTCACTTAATGTCAAATGATGCCCACAGAACTGAAAAGTCAAAATATTTGTCATTTTACTTAGTGAACCTTATCCCAACTGCTATAACCATAGTCAAAAAGATAGTACCATCGCTCAAAAATATATGTACATTATCATATATAATATGCTAGATACTAAAACGAACGGTACACGGATAACGACATTTGATATGAGAACACTGAACTAGGATAACCCGCCTAATTAGCCTCGTCGATATATGTTGATCCTCTCGAGAAAGACAAAAAAGAATCTGATGGAATGAAACCTACATGTATCAACGGGAAAATCACTTTGAAGTTAAAAAAATATCACTATTCTACCGTGATAAAATCAAACAAATCAGATTGACCAAGAGGCTAAGGTTGAATTATATGATCAACTTCAAGAAGTAGGCGACAGAGGCAACCCAAAACGAGACATCGCTGATGTGATAGACAACATGAAAACAAGGCAGGTAATGTCAACACTACTAGACGATTTATCCGAAATTTATCATTTAGAGTTCTGAATGACGTTTATGATATTGATATTAGTAAATTGCGACTTAGTAAAGAAATAATTGAAATGGGAAATACAGATATACATTAAAAACAAACGGATACACGTCAATATCTGCAATTTGGTTCTTCTCTTCTTAGTCACACTACCCGCAGCACACCGTTCCTCTTAGCAAGAAGGATCTGCACCATTGTCAGCCAGTAAGAGGTACGAAAACTCCGCCTAGAGAAGCTGTACAAGTATTTGGAACAAGAAAAGTACCCTATAGAAACACTGACAATATACCGGAAAACATTACTTCATTCAATCAGAAAACACACCGAAATAAATAGGATAATACCACTGGTAGCCACTCGTAATCCAAGGAATATGTATATATATACCCAACGACCAGAAAATGAAAAGGGTATAAGAGAAGTCAAGAATGATAAACAGTAAAAACCGAATACTCTGAAACAAATGTTATGCTTATCAAAGCAATTTATGAAATGTACATGGACATTGACAGCATTTTAGAACGAAAAATGATAGAAAAGAGTTTAATCAAATTATCCAAATCTTAATTAAAAAGCCTTGCAAAGCATTTACGTATTATAACGTCTTCGATAAAAAGATGTCATTATGTATGAGAGACAGAGACAGCGAGACAAAGAGAGTTGACGAAACATTACCTAAAAATAACGGGAACCCGTCAATAAATGACACCAAACAAAATGCAATAAATACAAATTACCGATTCCGATTTGAGGTCTTGCCATTTGAGCGGACTATTTGAAGAACCATCGATGTCCATAAGTATTCCACTAACGAGCTTATGTCGAAATCCATGTTCCCAAACTGTCACCGATAAGAATTTATTTTCAAAGCCATCTTTCACAGTGATCTGAAAACGGAAAGGACTTTTACAATGATACCAAAACTTGATACGTTGTAACGCTATATTGTCATAAATATTAAATATATCATACTTAATTACATCAGTTTTAAAACACCAATAGAAAGTTTGAAGCCTTTGATTTATGTTTTACCGATAAATTGTTTATATTTGTAACAATCAGGTGTTATTTCATGCCAAACGTTCCAGCCATTCTTGATTCAATAAGGGCTGAAGTATATCACAGCACCGAAGATGGGACATCCAAAGTAGGGAATAATTTCACAAAATAAAATTTAATCATAATTTTATTTTCAAAAACAAATGATAAAGTATTAAGCCAATGTAAGTGCAGACAACGATACACGCGTTTATTACATTGGAATGTGTTATTATACTCGTTTACCTAGATCTGCTCCTATTAAATTTACAGTATGAGCTATGTCACTTGGTACTGAATCATTTCAAGGAGAAAATTGGACAATATGGCTTAAAATGTCTTGAAAAAAGTCGTCGAATTCAACAATAGAAAAGGTAATGTTTATGTTGTTTATTCATTAAAAGCATATTAAAAACACGACAATGAAAGCGACATTGTGGAAACAATAATTGCCGAATTCACGAACGATCAATGGATATAAGATATTCGGTTTCATTTACAATGAAAGAACAGTGGTTCATTAAGAATGTTCATACCGAAAAGACGTCAATCTACGCTGAAGAAAAGTAATCTTATTTCCACGAAGCAATATCATATAGCTGCGCGAAACGTTCCCTTTGTTTAGGTGTATCAATAACTATTGATGTCTTTTTGTATTTACTTTGAAATCTGATTAAGTCCTTGTGAAATGACGCTATGGTATATTTTTGTTATGATTTATGTTAAAAATATCAAACATTTACAAATGAAATCAAAGTTTATCCTTTCTATCTCACCAACATTTAAATCTTCCTTGTATATAAATGATTTTCTGTCTCTCACAGGCTTGGTTTTGCTTTCTTTATTGACAATCCGCTTTCCATCGCAGCATATATTGATTTTCACATACATGTACCTGAAACAAACCAATCAAAAAAGATAAAAAAAATAAAGATAAAAATGCATTTAAAGCGTGTATCATATCAACGTTGTTAATTTGAATAATATGTAACATTTCCAAATAACATTTATATGTGTATTATTTTGTCGCTTTTTCTATTAAAAGTTCCATTTAATCTATTTTTGTAAAAGGAAAGTATCGGTATAAATCGACCACAGAAGTAACATTTTGATATGTCAATCCTGCATGACCATATAAAGTCAGAGAAAACGAGTACATTTTCATCGGTTTGTCAGTCCTTTTGTATTCATCAATGTATACTCTTATTGATCCTTTCTTCTTGTCATGAAAAACTTCAAACTTCAACGAATCCTGCAATAATAAATTTCGATATTTACAGCAAAGTACGAGATGATTCAAAAGCCGAAATATCAATAAATGGTTGGATATTTAAGCCATTAACCTTTTTTCATGGATACTGAACACAGATTCTGGTCACTGACACCCTTCAAAACCTTAATCACAGTCTAACTTCGAAACGAAATATACATTTACAGTCTACACTGACATTCACTCAATAACCATTGTTTCCCCAAACCGGAGTTATCATAGCATAACCTGGCAATATAACGTGACCTGTTTCCATGACGTCGACAACAATACATTTTGGCGGAGCTATGTACAATTTTCTGTGAACGAGACGTAATTGTGTGACGTCATCAACAGGAATTGTGGACAGAGTTAAACACGTGTTATGCAAATTGCAGGCTGTTATTCTTACTGAAGCGATTAGAAGTAAATATATACTGGAAATGAAATTTATGTCCGCTGTCACACTAATGAGTAAAGTTGTAATGAACAATTCACAGAAAAAACTCCGTAAACACAAGGAATAATTTTCTATTTTGGTCAGGTTATGGGGTGATAACTAGAGTTGAGCACAAGTAAATGGATCATAGATGGTGATGCTATTCCTTAAATAAACACACGCACGCATGTGCACCTACACACACTATAGGAGGATAAAGTACTTACACATAGAAGAAAAAATCGCCACGTTCCGCTTGGCGATAAGCATAATATGACCCTCATTTGTATTATGGTTTTAGAAATTAATTGCTTATTCATATATGCTTGATAATAGAGACAATATTTTTTATGAGCTTCTACATTTCCATTTTTCCCCTCGATACACATTTTTCAAAGAATAGTAAGGAGGTATAATTTTATATCTGAAAATGAAAAAATCACCTTGCGTTTTAAAATCATACTAGTATTTCTTTTAATTTAACTGTTTTCTTTGGGAAAGAATGCTAAAAATGAAAAAAACAATAATGAAAAATACATACAGTTCTCAGACATTACTTTAAAACATCTTACACTTCCCCTTCAAAAGTCCTGGATCTTTATACTTTATACATGTCACACTCTATCTGTGTGCTTCCTAAACACAGGATCAGTACTCGGACAGTATCATTATTTACTAACACCAGCATTCCTTAATCTGTATAACCATGATCATTCTACTCTATTTACATTTATTCTTGTCATTAATTAGGTAATGGTTTTACATAAGCGCTAAGCTTGTAACCAAATCCTTTTGCATATTTTTTTATATACATTTGTACTTTGTTATTTCTCAATAAGAATTGTTAAAATTTAAATAAAAAATTAAATGAATGATATTCTTTGAGAGAGAACCTCACTATACAAAAACGGTTGCTTACTATAAAAACTATACATGTTATTCACATTCGGTTTGTACCATATTAAACTATCAAATAAAACGTTATGTGAAAAATCTCAATAAAGCTATCGAACCAATTATATTGTATTCAGCTCTACCCATTTTTGCATTTAACACCAACATTTAGTTTCAATCTAAAATGTTTTTGGCATTTCGCTATAACTACACAATCTTGTTTAATTTTTGAGTTCAGCGATGTGCTTTACTTCAATGTATATTAACCAATCACGAGGTTATAATTGTAGTTATGTTCACATAAAGTAGTTTACGTTAGCGGAGGTATTCTCGTGCTCCGTTGTCCATCCCGGTGATGGAGCAATTCTTGCGGAATCTTCAAAATAAAAAGATAAGTGAATACATATGAATTCATAAATACATAACTAACACAGAAATTGTCTTTGTCAATTACAGCAATGAGTTTGCTGTGTTACAGACCAATATTATCTATATTTTTATGCAAAGTGCCTAACACAAATATATGTTGTACCATATATGTTAACATCGCACCTTACCAGTCGATTAATCAGTGCTGTGCATCTAAGATGTATTAGAAAACAAAATAAAATATGATGAAATACGGTCCTTTTGTGCGCTTTTAATAAAGTTTGTTGTATTCAATACAGTCTATAGTATATGCGTGCAATTGTGGAAAGACTTTTCAATAACAAAATATTTGACGCTTTTTTTATTGGATGAAATATTTTGTGACTCTACATTAAACATATATGCCCTCATCGAGATCTTTATTCAAAACATATACTACTTACGGTACTTAAACAGCATATATGTAGCCTATATAACTTTAACTCAACATATGTGCCACATAACGTATTTTCATAATTACCTTTTGACTTTCCTTTTCGCTGATTTTGATTGGATTGGGATCTCGGATCATCAGTACTGGTATTAGCTTTCTATGAAGTATATAATCATTATACGAGCATACAGACCACAATATCGTATATCTTATTATTTTTTAAAGGCAGTGCTTCTATAAATTTGCAGCGGCAAAATTTCTTTGTGTAAATTCATGTCAATATCTTTATGTAAATTCAGGTCAACTTATTGTCAATTTCAGTTAAATTTTCAGGTCAATTTCTATACGAAAACAGCAAAAATTCAATTCCATGTGAAAATTTGACCTGCATTTCACCTTAAATTGATCTGAAAAAAATAATAATGTGAATTTAACCTGAGGATATTGAAGCGATGCGTTGCAAAATATTTCCATGTCTAACTTTATGATAGTAACAAACAAAACAGTTTTTTATTGTATAGTGCATGCTTAATATAATCCTCGATTTCATGTTATTTCCATTATCCAGTACTGAGGAGATTACGAGTGGTCTTTAACATTTCAATCATTCAAACTTTCTATCGTAAAAACTAATAACTTTAAGTTAAGATATTTAATCAATTAAACGATGTGCACTTTTTATGTTTCATATTTTACTACCAACCTTGAAACTGCAAACTTTGCTAACAAGCAAAAAATCTAGTAGTATCTAACACTCAGCTATGTTTTATGTGTTCTCCTGTGACCCAGATTTTCTTTCAATATAATGAGGAATATTTCAAATACAAAATTTATTTAAAGTCCTCTATGACAGTTTAGAAAAAATATCAAGGTAGAAAGAGTCAGCAAATTAGGTTGGAAATTTTGGACTATCGGTTTAGTATCATATCGTTTTTTTTATCTTTTCTAATTCAAACATTTGATACTACGAAAAACCAAGGCATATGTGATACATCATCCTATCACATTTTTTACTTATTAACTGCGACTATATTACCAAATTTCAGTTTTTATACTTCGTACCTTTTTCGCATTTTGTCGATTTTTCTTATCAGTTGGGGTTCCAGAAGTTTGGGAAACACCAGTACCTGTAAAATGAAAATTTCCTATTAGTCACATTACTAATGTGTGCTAGTACAAATGCGATTTTTACAAAAAGATATTCTAATTTTTGAATAATGCGAGAAAAAGCAAAGATCTGTTTTTGTTTTTTCATAATCTTTTCCATCTTTTACATTCTTTCTGAAATGGTATCCGAAATGGTAATATTTTGTTTTACAAGTCCATTCATTTGGGTTTTTATCATAGTTCATTACTCTTTGTTATTCGGAGCCCTGATATAAGGATCGCCATAGCCTTTTTGTGTCGTATGCAAGCCATGCTTGTCATGGAGTAATCCTGTTTCAGTTCCTGAAGTCCCCTTTTCCGGAAAGCCACTTTTTCTCAGATGGACAGATCCGACATTACGGAGAAAAACCACCGACCTACGGCCAGTACCTGGCGACTGCGCCACGTAGGTCTCGAACCTGCGACCCAGTGGTGGATGGCTAGTGGTAGCATAATGATAGACGCCTTAACCACTTGTCCACCGCGGTCCCTATTCTCACATGTTTTTCTAAACATTTTTTTTTTCAATTCAGAAAGTACCTTTATACAATTATCATTTGTATTTTCTGGGTGAACAGAATGGAAGTTCAGATATTGATGGTATTTATGCCATTGCAGTGTATCCCATTGTCCTTGGAAACAATAGGTTAAAAATGGTAGTTTATATTTAACCTTTTCCGTGGTATGTTTTATATTTAGACAACCCGGATTTATTCAAAAGTACACAACAAAACATCTGGGAATCACTGTTGTTGAATAATTTCTCTTTTGCTAATGTGCTGTAAGTTTCTTCATACCATCTCCAAATGAAAGGGAATATAAATTAAAACGATGAACAGTTTGATGGCTCGGAAAGAACGAACACTATTATGCAAAATATTAAATTCTTTGCGAGTTACCGACGGCAAAAAATTTAAACAAAGCAGGATTTCTGTCAACAACAGAAACTCCGACGGTAAATACATGCAAGAAACAAAGTTATGGAATATGCAAACATACAATTGAAGATAGGGGAATCAGTGAATTAAAAGCTAAATAGTTGCGGAGTCAAATCAAGTGTGAATGATACATTTAAAGAAACAAACATTTAATTTACTTAATAATTTGTCCCAAGTGTAAAAGTTTTATTTTGTAATTGACATACTGAAACCTTGTGACAACATATTACGTTCTATCGAGAACAGATCTCTCATAAATGGATAATTACTTACATATAAGCCGACAAATTGCGAAAGTTGAAATCTTCTTTAAGTATAAAAGTTAATTTTGTTTTGAACAAAATCGTTATTGAAATGACCGGTGTCTCAACTCTAAACCGCTGAAAACAACTCACTAAGCCACAGTGGGCCGAATCAAGTAAAGTCAGCTGAAATCGATTGAAAGATTTTATCACATTGGTTTCAATTAAAAGTTTTCCGACTTACGAAAACTATGAGCTGACGTTTCCTCTGCATTTGGAATAACTTACCAATCCTTTTCTTGGTAAATCTCCTGAAAAATATAGATATAGGAAAAAGAAGAATAATCTATGATATACGCCATTTTTTCCATTTTGTTCTTAAGGATTTCACGTCCACTCAAAAGCTAAAGACGGGAGTGTTTATTGATGTGTTAACAAGTTTGGAATAGTTGTGTATACACTATAATGTTGCTTTATAATTTACATTATTAATCATGAAGGCAGGCTAGCTACGACAACAGGACTTATTGTTCAAAGGGAAGTAGCTCAAGTTTGTTTCGATATCATTTCGCACTTGTACATATTACGCCTTGTCAAATACGGAGTGAAATGTCATGAAAATATGTAATACCGTTGTTATTCTTGTGGCAGCTAGCGAAAACGTATTCCTTATTAGAATTTCCATACACGTATACAATTATAACGTTAGAAATGCCGTTTGTAAAACAAGGGCTATACACGTATTGTAATTGATCAGTTAGACTTAGACAATCGGAGGGCAAGGCAGACATCTTTGATTTAAACAGGCTGTATTGAGTCATTGCACCGATTAGTTATTGGCGTTACTTCTAAAGCAGGTACGGTTCAGTATACCTATCAGGATGAAAATGCGAATGCGAATGAAGTAGAAGTAGAGGTCCTGCTCCAAAATAGATATTAATTCTATAAAATAATATGCTGTATAGTACTTAATATCAAAGATCCTAGCGTGGCATACGGTACAATGTAGGGTGAAGAGAATCAAGAGATAATTCAAAAGATTAAAGAGACAAATGCTTTCAAAGACGTGAAAAGTATTGAGGAACTACTAATTAAGAACAGTCAAATAGCCAATGAACCCACTGCCCAATTGACGCAGTCAATGAACCCACTGACAAAGTGACGCAGTCAATGAACCCACTGACAATGTGACGCAGTCAATGAACCCACTGACAAAGTGACGCAGTCTGAATCTAAGCAATCCTATGCCTATGTTACAGACCAGAAGTATTTTCTCATATATATTATTCACTATTTATTATGCATTTTCCCATTTTGTCCCCATTGAATTATGTACTGAAAGCGATTTCATTTTCAATAATATTTCACAATATTTACATATTTTCATTTCCTTCGTTTATTGGTTTATACGGTATATCCAGTATATCTCGAAAATACACGTAATTTGGTGTAGAAAGAAAATTGCAAGATATTGTTTTGACTCAAACATCATATTTTGAAATCAAAATAAACACGAAAAATTGTGAGATGACAATGCAAAAAACCCCATTGATGATGTACAATTTCGTGTGGATGGCACAAAAACTGACAACAGGAGAGTTCATTAAAATGTAGAAATTTATTGTAAAAAAATGGCTGGGGGAAAAAGTGTTCCTTTAAAATTGTTTCATTGATTCGTAGTTTTCATAGTGTGAAGATTTTATGTCTAATCAAGTTATAATTCTATTTCATCATTATAGGCCTTATAATGTTAAATTTGTTTCTTTTTTTTTCTGGTATAAGACAAGGTCTGTTTGATGTAATTTATAAAGATTGTATTCCGGATCGATAGCGATTTTACTGTTTATGTTAGAGTTTGCCGAATAAATACATTGCCGAATAAGTGCCAATTCCCCTAATCTCTCACAACATTACAAGTATTAACCCGCTACAAATCCTAAATATCATCATAGCAGTATGCTATTTCAGACTATATTGTTATATTTTCATGTGTTTCAAATCTCATACCGATGGTTTAAAAAAGCTGAGATGAGTCACATACATGTTTGCACTATCAGGGGAAAAAAAGGGAAAACAATTCGAGTATCTCAATTGGAAAATAACGTTGATAATTAAATACAGAATCAAGAAATGTTCTATTTGATAGCCACGGTTATATTGCAGTACTACATTTGTAATACCTACAAAGGGCACAATAAATTATCTCTGAATACGTACCCCATCCTTTTCTTTGATCGGTTCTTCCGACAAGTCCACTATTGTTTTGGTATGACTATTTTAGTAACACAGCTATTAAAGCAGAAACGAAAGTAAAATTTAAAGTGAAAGCAGAAATCCCAAATTGAATAATGAATACTTCATTGAATCGAAACCGAAAATAGAAAGAAGTGGTATTTCACATCACAATCTGTGAAGGCTGTCTGCGATGAATTTACATGTGAGTATTACAAGTGTAATATTAACGTACTACAAATTATAATAACAACAATCTGTATCGTTATGTAGATTCTTAAAAGTCTGTTTATTTTCAACCTCTGATCTGCGAGGTCACAACCCTAGGGACCTAGTTTCTGAGTCACACATTGGAAACAGTTGAGATCCCCACCCCATAATATAACCATACATAAAATTGCTGGGCATGAAAAATTTAGTACAGATATGATAATCCCTTTATGGAAGCAGCAACAAATAATTATAGTTAATTGGTATCTCATAAAAAACACTGTTTTCGATATCGAATGAACAAGATCGCACGGTTAATGCTACCAGTCTTTTGTAATGGTGAAATTAAATTTATTTGAAATTAAAAAATCTGTTACCGTTTCACGTCCGGTTCTGGAAGTTTCAGGTCCGGTTCTAGAAGGACGCATATTTCCAATCTTGGTGCTTTGAAGGAATTTGCGTTTTTAAAAAGAAATAACATTGACATTGAACCGATTTCAAAACAATCGAAGAAATATAAAAGCTTACAAGCAAGCGAGGTACATATGTTAACTTTTTCATTGAACATGTGTGATATCCTGCCGGTATTTGTAGTAAAATCATATTTCACAGAAAATTACTTTTATCTTGCTCCAAAGTTTTCCTGATTTTTAAACCGCTATTTTCCCCAAAACGAAATTAATTGGATGAGCAAAATTCTGCTCTACTGCCTTAGATGATAGTTCACGGAGAACAGTAACAGACTGTTTTGAGTGTTATTTTGATTCGCAATAAGGAAAATAATAATAAATTATATGGCATGTTAACCATTATGTAGTCTTTGTCAGGCAATCCAATCTCCTCGTTGGTGAATGGAACATTTATAGAGAACTTTAAAGTGTCATTTTTCTAGTACTCAACTTGTCCTTACCTTCTAGTGTGCCGCTACTGACTTAGCTTTCGGCGCCATGTTACACCATTTATCACATCCTACTCGAAGGGAATAACAAATATCAACATTGAATCATTATTGGTAATGTGTATTCAGCACAAATATGATAACGAGGTTTTAATATAGCATAATACTACTGAATAGTGTGCGAAAATAGAACATTGCAAATAACATATTTATTCAAAAATGGAATGCAGTTTAGGAAAACGTGTTTGTCATATCTAATTTTATCCAGATAACGCTGAAACGAAAGTGAAAGTAGGAATTTCAAAGACAACACAATTATCACATTACATTAGACTATATTCGATATATTTGTGAACTCATATTGCATAAAATGAAAGGTACAGTACAGAAAAATGTATTTCATTTTTACCATCAATACTATAAGGTATTAGTTCTAAGGGCCTTACGGTCACCTGCACTATTGTTTTCATTGTTGAGACATGGATTGGAGATAATTATGCGAACAAAGATATATTTTTTGTCATATCACAAAACCAATGACACACATACAAAAATAACATTTTAAAAGATAATTTTGATATTAACTATGTTATAACACTTTTTACTCGCTATATACAATTAGTAGGATGTATACCCTCAATGATCATGCTTAATAATATGCCCCCACTTTCGGTTGGGGAAGGGGGTATTGCATGACCTGATATTGTGAAATAACAGTATGATAAACTTACCCCTCTCCTAGATAACTAGAGGAGTTTGATATTCACAATAAGTTAAACAGTATTACTGCAGGATATATGTGTCAACAGAAGAAGATTTAAACATCTTATAAATCACCAAAGCACCTATACTTTCATTAGGAGTGTTTGATTAAAAAAAATCTGCGTCTGATGAAGAACACTTTTGAACGATTGGTCAATTTTCCTTCTCTGGGCTCCGCCCAAGCCCTTGGTGTGAGAGCAGGAACCCCACCTTAAAAATTATACTTTTTTCATATAAGGATTAGTCAGGTTTGAAAGAATCACTTCACCCTTTGAAGAGAAGAATTTAGAAATGTTAAGCACGTCATGCACGACGGACGACGCACGAATCAAAATTAAACAGATCAGTGCGGAAGCATAAGGGTCACGTAGAAATATAAAGTAATTGCGGGGTTTTATTTCGTTATATGAACCGAAATCTTGATTTTTTTGCTCCAAATGTGGAGATATTTACTCAAACGTCGACGAATTTACGACACTATGACGTAGAAATTTCAAAATAATTACTCATTTGTTTACTTTGAAAAAAATCACATGCATTAAATATCATACACAGCCATCACATATGTATTTACTATCGCTGACTGGTATAACATATAGGTATTGGCTGTCACACATAGGTATCACATATATGTATTTACTATCGCAGAATGATACTGTATTTGCAACATGTTTCACATGCAAGGTAATAAGGTATAACATTATGACCAATCGAAAGTTTGATTTAGAATCTCGAAATTTCGAGTTAGTTACACGACAAAAAAGTGTTTTTTTCTACTCGGTCTTTGAGTCTTGGGTTCAGGTGACCTTACAATACCATTAAATCCTCGTGAACAGTAGAAACGTCCAATGGCCTACATTACATCGTTTGACGTTCTGCCTTTGGGTTGTGTCCCTGGTAGCTAAACAAATACCCGGTTTTGTTATAACTCATGGGATCTACTAATCATATTCATTAACTGGTAATCATTAAGGAATAATACATTGCGTGATTGTTCATGGGGGTAGCAAATTCATAGCTTACCTCCTCTCTGTAGGCTCAAATAAGGACAGTAATTCTTCTTACTTGGGTTTCACGGAACGTACTTTCGTTTTGTTACTCGCGGTTTTGTCATATCTAATTTTATCCAGATAACGCTGAAACGAAAGTGAAAGTAGGAATTTCAATGACACGTTTTATTTGCAGAAGTCAAGCGTAATTTCCCATAAGCATTACTACTCGCATCATATCAACATGAGACGTGAGAGCAGACCAAGAAGCATTTTTCAAGAATGACCGAAGTTCATTAAACCCTATTTAAAGTGCCCAACGGTAAGTTTTTAGAGGACGAAATATGTAGTGAGACTGTAATGATATGCTCGAAACAGATTGTGTGTTGAAGAGGGTTCATGTGTCTATAAATTTACTTTGGCTAGTATGTCATTTTATAACATTATATCTTATTCACCTCTTACATAGTTACCTCAGTACAATTGAAGCACACGTATACTCTCTTACATTCTATCATACATGTCTTCAGTTTGTTCATCTCTTATCTACCACTTATCTCTTTCTATCAATCTTACATTCCTTTATTCTCTTCACTTTATCCTCAAAATATAATATCAAACGCCAGGCCTTAACTCTGTATTGCCTGCCATATGGGCAATAGCAATAACTGTTTATCAAATGGTGGTATATTTCTTTAACATGCTTTTCTATCATTAACAAACTATTGCATTTGTTAAATCATTAACTGCTTATTTTTAGCTCACCTGGCCCGAAGGGCCATGTGAGCTTATGCCATACTGCGGCGTCCGTCGTCCGTCTGTCGTCCGTCGTCCGTCCGTCAACTTTTTCCTTTGAACGACTTCTTCTGAAGAACTCATTAAAATGACATTGACCTACTTTCAAGGTCACAGCGGTCAAATATGTGAAAAACTTCAAACAACAATATCCTAAGAACCATTTAAACTAGAGTCATGATACTTGGGTATGTTATGTAGACCACCAGTGCAAATATTTTTTTCAATTACAGTTATGAGGTCAAAGGTCAACTTTAAATGCTAGTCGGGGGTCAAATGTCAACTTTGGTTAAAAGCTTT